>JXCR01051666.1:28762-106686 GCA_002079205.1 Phalaenopsis hybrid cultivar
ATATATATATATATATATATAGGAAGCGAAGGAGCCGAGCGGCAACAGATCCACCATCACTTTCATCCTCACCTCCCTTCTCATCGTCACTCTCTTCCTCGCTCTCCTTAGGGTCAAAGAGGAGAGAAAAA
This sequence comes from Phalaenopsis hybrid cultivar, assembly GCA_002079205.1. Lineage (NCBI taxonomy): Eukaryota > Viridiplantae > Streptophyta > Magnoliopsida > Asparagales > Orchidaceae > Phalaenopsis > Phalaenopsis hybrid cultivar. The sequence goes on from JXCR01051666.1 coordinate 28,894, forward strand.
ATTTCAATTCAACCTATCTAATTTCCACCAGCCCATGCTTCACAAAAAAGTTGACCACCAGGGAGATAACGGCCTGGAGTTAGGTGGCCATCCCGACGACATATTCCTTCGAAGATTTCATCCGGTCCATGGCCACCTTCAGTTCTTGATTTTCCTTTTCAAAGGTCATCTTTATTTCCTCATTTTCGATCGTCACAACCTTCTTAGCTTCCACAAATCCTCCCAGGTGTTTCTCTATCCTGATTTCCAGGGCCTCGACTTCCACTGCTCTCTATGGGGCAACAACCAATTTATTCTCAATCTGCCCAAGAACCTTGGTGTGGTGGCGAGAGGCTTCCCAAACCATCAAATGATACTGATCAGACAGCAAAGTGAGCTTCGAGCACTCGAGCCTCTTCAGCGTCTTCTCAAAGGAGCGGGACCATACAACTTCCGCTAGAATGCTCTGCAGCCACCGGGGACCTCATGTACTAATCTTTTTTCATGTCAAACATGTGAATCGACCTACAGAGCAGTGGTCTCCTCATCCTAATATTCTTCCTCCAACTCTTCTTCATTTCCTTCTTCCTCTTCTCCCAAATTCTCGGTTCATTTGTATGACCATCGAGAAACCTTTTGACTGATTTCTTTTTTTCTCATTCCAATAGATTGATTTTTCATTCTTTTTTGATCTTTTGTATGTGTTGTAATTACATCAAATACAAATTGAAAAGATTTTGCTTGACTTTCTGAATCAATTCCATTTTCTTCTGTAGAATTCAAAAATGATTGACGGTGTAGTTCTACGGAATAATACACTCAAGCAGGGGCACCTTTTGCTTCATTCAAGGAGGGGGAGATTCTCCTTTGTCTATCACGGGGTTTTCCCCTCTCTATGAGGGATGCCCTTCTCTTCGTGCTCGAGCTCCTAGTCAGCCTTAGACTCCGACAAGGGAATTAGATGTGAACGGCTCGCTACACCCCTTGCCTTGAGGTCTATGAAGGATGTGTTAGTCGTCTACGGAGTCGCCTAGTCCTTTGCTCACTCCCTTGAAGCCTCTTCACCTACTTTTCTCAGGGCCTGTACACTAGGCGTTTTCGTTGAATCTTCACCCCGAGCACCAAAAGTTCTTACACCTGTCTTGAGGTCTATGAAGGACGTGTCAGTCGTCCACGGAGTCAGTGTACTAGGCTTCTTCGTTGCACTCCTTGCCTTGAGGTCAATGAAGGATGTGTCAGTCATCCGCAAAGTCGTCGGGTCCTATGCTCCCTCCCCCGAAGCCTCTTCACCTGCTTTGCACGGGTCAGTACACTAGGTGTCTTTGTCGAATCTTCGCCCCGAGCACCGAAAGTTTCGACAGCTGTGAAAGAAGGGTTTATTTTTTGCTCGATAAGAGTTAGCTCTGCAGTCGTAACATCTTGGATAACAAGTGGTAACAGACGTGAAATAAATAAATTTTGCACCTTTGGCATATTTACAGGCAGAAACAATTCCGGACACAAGAATTCTAGACCCTTCTGAAGGAACAGCAGAAGAGGGAACAACTTTGGGATTGACCGCCTTCTACAGAAGCTGCTTCTTGACAGCTCTGATGGCGGTCGTCCTCTCTCTACCTCACTAGCACTAGAGGCCTCCCAGCGTTCATCGTTCATACTATCGAACTTCTTCGACAACGAGAATTCTTCCTCCAGCTACTAACGAGTGTGCAATTGCTGCCCTTCGATCATCTCTTCGGAAACTCAAAGATTACTTGGCAAGGTCTTCACCTTCTTCACGTCGGTGAGGACCAGAAAAGCATGAACACACTAGCTACACCGGACTGAACCAACCAAGAACCGCTTCTTCCAGTCCTTGATCTTGTTCTCCAATCCCAACAAACACAATCGAGGCCCGGCCAAGAACACCATGTATTTATCTAGTCCGATCTTGAACGAGAAGAGGTTTGTCAACCAGGTAATCACGAGCAAGCAACAAAAGATCACTAAGGCATTAATGGCCGCACTTGAATTGGGCATGATTGGGTTGGAATCACACCATACCGACTGAAGATAGCCCGGAGCACTTGGTAGAGAGGAAAACAAAGACCACACATGAACTGGTCCTTATAAAACATGAGGTTGTTACCAAATCTCCAATCGCCTGATCATCACTAGTGACCGCCCAAAGTTTTACGAATTGGTTGAAAACATAGTCACCTTCAAGGAGCACTAATACACCTCGGTGGTGGGGATAGAACTGAACAGCTCTTTGGGAGAACTTGGGCATCATCAGACAAACACCTTGGATAGACAAGTTAGAAAAAAGAAAGTGAAAGTCATGTGAAAAATTTTCATAACCCCAATCCCTAATTATAGGGCTCTCAAAGGAGTCGAATCGCCATAGAAGCAAAGACATCATTTTCCACCCTCGAAGACAAGCTAGTCATATTGAACACACAATTCGAGAAAAAAATTTCTATTTAAAAAAAAATTATAATTACAAAAGCGTCTTGGCAATTAGTCTGAGAAGTACTTTATAAAACTATCACTCACCACTCCAGTCGGACCTCGTTGAAGCAACCTTATATAAACCGCCTCTCCTCCTAACATAAATATATCCATTCTTTTTTATTTCAGATTGAATTGGAATGACAGAGACCGCCTCCCGAGTGGTCACCATTTCCGCACGTAGTGCAGCCATCTCCCTACAGAGAGCAATCATCTTGTCCTAGAAGGTGATCGCCTGAGCACAAAGGGTAGTAACCTCTTCCTCCAATTCTCCACCTTCTCGATCGGGGCTAGCAAGGCTCGCATCTCTTTGCCCTACAGGAGTCCAACCGCCCAGGCAAATGAGTCTTTAATCTCCCGCAATTGGTCTCGCAACAATCCAAGGGAAATATGCCTCCAATCGGTAGCTTCCCTCGTGAGCTCGATTGGACCAATCAAATATCCAACATCTCCAATCTCGTCAAAAGAACGATTTCCACCAATCAAACCCTTATCAGTGGCGGCCAAATTTGTGGCATCGCCGGCACCAACCTCCGTCGCGGGTGAGTCAGCGGTCAAGATCTCGATGGTCGGAAGAGCTACATCAAAAAAGAAGAATGAAGGAAAATTCAAGAAGGAAAGAGATCACCTAAGCAAGATCAAAGTTCCTCGTAAAAGGCATTCAATCCCACTCAAATGCACTAAACGACACATCATCCTCACCAGCCTTCTTCTATATCACAGGCAATTAAGGGATGTCGGCAGTCCCCTGCGACTCGAGTTGCATCATGGTGTTGACGGACCCTTGATTGACGCCACTAGCAAGTAATGCCTTTTTCTTTGCAAACAAGATCGGTAGAGTAGCAGATGGCGCGCCCGAATGCCGTCCTTTCTCCATCTGAATCTTCACTAGTTGACGACCACAAAAGGAGTCCGACGACCAACCTGAACTTCCAAGTCAGGCATCTACCACTTCCTCATGGCCAGCTTCTTCCTCTTCTCACCCTCTGGAAGGTTAACCCCCCTCATCTCTTTGAGAGCTTGGCAGTATATAGTCCTACTAAAAAGGTCGAATTTGAAGGTCAACATGTTCACCATGATGGCAACTAAACTTGGAAGAGCCGAGACAATCAAGCGACTGAGATGATGAGAAAATCCAAGGCTTTCACGCCCTATTTATAAGAATGAACAGACACGAAAATCGAGGAAGTTCAATTATTGAATGATTGAATAATCATAAATGATATTTATTACTACACATTAAATTCTCTTAATCTTATCGTAGCACGACTTTCAAGAAATAAGAAAATTGGAAACTAAATATGTACACAAAAATCTTACGGGCAGGAATCTCGAGGAAATCTAACAGTCTAAGGAGAAAGGCCCTGAATATCGAGAGGGCCCAACAAAAGGCGGATCAATGAACCCCATTTCCGACCTGATATAGTAAACCCGAGATTGCCCAAGTCACCAGGGTAGTCGCGAAGTTATCAGCCCAAGCAGCTCATCAAACAACAAGCGAAGAATCCTCCAGGCCTGCCACTGTAACAAAATCAGTCCTAAGGAGAGGCTAAACCTATGACTGTTATACTGGGATCACTCAGTCGTCTCCGCAAAATGCAACCAAAAAAATAGAAGTCCCAGCCATCCCACCAAGATCCTCTCATTTAAGGAATGGCAACCCATCTGATAATAGTGATTTATCATTTGTCCGATGGCCTAGCCTACCTTGTTTACAGAAACTTCTTAGTGGAGATCGAGCGTCGGCTAGACTATTATCATCAATCAACTAAACATATCGATCAGATCATTCCTACCAACCTGTGGTCGTCAAGCATACTGACAACATTACGCTAGACAACAATGACAGGCATAGCCGACCGACATCATCACTAAGCCTTATTCAGTCCAGTTAGCCAAGCCGGTCGGGGCAGAGAACAAAAAGGTTTTGGGCCCACGAGGACATTTATATGTAACTTTATATGTTATTTCTCCTTTGCCTATAAATAGAGGATCATTTCATGAATAAATGATTACACAACCCTTTCACTCTATTGTCCATTTCTATGCTTTCTCTTTCTCTCTCTCTCTCTCTCTCTCTCTCTCTCTCTCTCTCTCTCTCACTCTACTTCTCTACGTTCTAATCCTTGGGTGTGATTCACAGGACAAATTTGGATTCAATACTACTAGCATATTACTTTGTTAAAAAAGAAAGAATATGATGTAGAGGGCCTAGGTTGATAGAATAAACCTAAGCCTACAATTTGCAATTTTAATGAAGTTGAAATTGATAATTCTTTATTAGTATTGTAGGAGAATGATAACTCTATGTCATTGGTTTAAGCATCTTGGAAATATTATACAAAGATATTAGAATATATATGAAAACATAACTTCTAGAAGTTAAAGCTTGATGGTTAAATTTGAGAAGAGACCGATCTGTATTATGCAATAAGAAAATATATGTCAGCGGATGGGATTTACATAATGACTATTAGAATTATGCAAAAAAGAACTCAATAGCAGGCAATTTAAATTTGAGAAAAATAAAAAGGGGATTAACTTTATGTGGTTTGGGCATGCATAACAAGAGTCACAAGATCCAATAAAAGGGAAAGAAGAAAGTATTTATAAGACTTATAAAGAAAAAGAGAAAAAGCAAATAAAGCATGTAAAAATAATTAAATGTGGCGATGATTGAAGAAAGAAAGAATAATTTGTTCGCCAGGGAGACTTATGCTTAAAAGTAGCAGAATAAAAATGCAATCTGCTTGAGATTCACGCATCTATCCATAGAATTTACAAAATGTCATTATTATTTTGGATCTTATAGTTCAGCAATAGAAAAAGAAGCCTATCTGTAATTAATATAACTTCGTGTCATTAACTTCAACAGAAATTCATATAAAAAAGGCCTTAACTGTTACATGACATGACAAACTGTTTAGTCAACAACCTAGCTTAATAAATTTTAAAATTATGTATCAATACCAGCAATATGTATGCTATGTAATATATATATCTGTATTTTGAAATTAAATACAAAATGAAAGTAATGAAAATATAGGGACTTCAGGCTAGTAGTTATAAGATAGTCTTGGCCTTATTTTTCATCAAAATAAGTCACATGAAGGCTTATACAAACTTTCTTGATGAAATTCTAAGATGATTCCTTACGAGAGTCTTTAAGTTTTATTTGGGAAGACATCCCTAGCACTTTTTTGCTTCATTTAGGTTTGAGGAGTGTAAAGATCAAAGTGTTTTTCGTTCAACCCTTACCTCTGCCCCAATGAAAAAAGATGGCTGGAAAAATATAACAAATGAATGCCAAAGATCATTTGATCATGAATTAGAGAAAGCTCCAATAGCATGATAAGATTTTATATATATAACTCAAAAGAATTTGAAGAACGTGAACATATGTGAAATAGTCTTGAGCAGCTCCGAGGCTTGGAATTAATTCAAAATATGGAAATCAGGTGGAAGGCCCAAAAAATTTAAACAGATCTGCTACCTCNCGACGAGTCCAGCCGATCGACATCTGCTCGACATAGCCACTCCCTAGTTCGGCGTCACGTCGTCTGCTCGGCTCTGCCTCTGGCGTCTGCGACAGAACCGCTCGTCAGCCCAGTTTCCTGAAGCTTCTCACTATTTTTTTCCTGCCGCAACAACTTCGTTGTAGCTTAACGCTGACAGCTCTCCTTGCCCTGATGGCGCCTCCTTGTTTGGCTGAGCCGGACAAAGTCTCTTTTGCCCACGTAGTTGGTAACCCTCAGGTGGAGTCTGCAGTAGGATTTCCCTCAAGTTATAAGGAATCACTTGAGGATACAGATGAATGTTTTTTTATTAAGAAGGGAAGTAGGAAATGTGAAAATGATGCAGTCTTTTTCTCTGAATCAGAAATTTCTACCCTGACGGAAAAATTCAAATTTGTTCTTATTGAAAAATTTCAGTGGGGACACCCTCCTATGGATGTTATCAGAAAGAGTGTTGATGATCTTAAGCTAGTAGGCAAGTGGAAAGTAGGACTCATGGGTAGGAGACATGTGTTGATCCAACTAACAAAGGGTGGTAACCTCTTCCTCCAACTTCTCCACCTTCTCGATCGGGGCCAGCAAGGCTCGCATCTCTTTGCCCTACAGGAGTCCAACCGCCCAAGCAAATGAGTCTTTAACCTCCCGCAACTAGTCTCGCAACAATCCACGGGAAATATGCCTCCCATCGGTAGCTTCCCTCGTGAGCTCGATTGGACCAATAAAATATCCAACATCTTCAATCTCGTCAAAAGACCGACTTCCACCAATCGAACCCTTATCAGTGGCCGCCAAATTTGTGGCATCTTCGGCACCAACCTCCGTCGCGGGTGAGTCAACGGTCAAGATCTCGATGGTCGGAAGAGCTACATCAAAAAAGAAGAATGAAGGAAAATTCAAGAAGGAAAGAGAATCACCTAAGCAAGATCAAAGTTCCTCGTAACAAGTATTCAACCCCACTCAGATGAATTAAACGACATATCATCCTCACCAGCCTTGTTCTATATCAAAGGCGATTAAGGGATGTTGGCAATCCCCTCCGACTCGAGTTGCATCATGGTGTCGACGGACCCTTGATTGACGCCACTAGCAAGTAATGCCTCTTTCTTTGCAAACAAGATCGATTTAGTAGCAGATGGCGCGCTCGAACGCCCTCCTTTCTCCATCTAAATCTTCGCTAGTTGCGACCACAAAAGGAGTCCGACCTGAACTTCCAAGTCAGGCAACTACCACTTCCTCATGGCCAGCTTCTTCCTCTTCTCACCCTCTGGAAGGTTAACCCCCTCAGCTCTTTGAGAGCTTGGCAGTATACAGTCCGACTAAAAAGGTCGAATTTGAAGGTCAACTTGCTCACCATGATGGCAACTAAGCTTGGAAGAGCCAACACAATCAAGTGACTGAGATGATGAAGAAATCCAAAGCTTTCACGCCCTATTTATAAGAATGAACGGACACGAAAATCGGGGAAGTTCAATTATTGAATGATTGAATAATCATAAATGATATTTATTACTACACATTAAATTCCCTTAATCTTATCGTAGCACGACTTTCAAGAAATAAGAAAACCAGAAACTAAATATGTACACAAAAATCTTATGGGCAAGAATCTCGAGGAAATCTAGCAGTCCAAGGAGAAAGACCCTAAATATCGAGAGGCCCACCAAAAGGCGGATCAACGAACCCCATTTCCGACCTGATATAGTAAACTCGAGATTGCCCAAGTCACCAAGGTAGTCGCGAAGTTGTCAGCAGCTCATCAAACACAAGCAAAGAATCCTCCAGGCCTGCCACTGTAACAAAATCAGGTCTAAGAAGAGGCTAAACCCTATGACTGTTATACTGGGATCACTCAGTCGTCTCCCCAAAATGCAACCAAAAAAATACAAGTCTCAGCCATCCCACCAAGATCCTCTCATCTAAGGAATGGCAACCCATTCGATAATAGTGATTTATCATTTGCCCGATGGCCTAGCCTACCTTGTTTACAGAAACTTCTTAGTGGAGATCGAGCGTAGGCCAGACTATTATCACCAATCAACTAAACACATCGATCAGATCATTCCTACCAACCCGTGGTCGTCAAGCATACCGACGAAATTACGCTAGACAACAATGACGGGCATAGTCAACCGACATCATCACTAAAGCCTTATTCAGTCCAGCCAGCCAAGCCGGCCAGGCCAGAGAACAAAAAGGTTTTAGGCCCACAAGGACAAAATACAAAGAACAACCTATACAGTCCCTACTTAAAGTAGGGCTACAAATGTAACTTAATATGTTATTTCTCCTTTGTTTATAAATAGAGGATCATTTCATGAATAAAAGGTTACACAACTCTTTCACTCTATTGTCCATTCCTATGCTCTCTCTCTCTCTCTCTCTCTCACTCTCACTCTCACGCTCTACTTCTCTACGCTCTAATCCTTGGGTGTGATTCACAGGACAAATTCGGATTCAATACTACCAGCATATTAATTTGTTAAAAAAGAAAGAATGTGGTGTAAGGGGCTTAGGTTGATAGAATAAACCTAAGCCTACAATTTGCAATTTAAATGAAGTTGAATTTGATAATTCTTTATCAGTATTGTAGGAGAATGATAACTCTATGTCATTGGTTTAAGCATCTTGGAAATATTATACAAAGATATTAGAATATATATGAAAACATAACTTCTAGAAGTTAAAGCTTGATGGTTAAATTTGAGAAGAGACCGATCTGTATTATGCAATAAGAAAATATATGTCAACAGATGGGATTTACATAATGACAATTAGAATTATGCAAAAAATAACTCAACGGCAGGCAATTTGAATTTGAGAAAAATAAAAAGGGGATTAACTTTATGTGGTTTGGGCATGCATAACAAGAGTCACAAGATCCAATAAAAGGGAAAGAAGAAAGTATTTATAAGACTTATAAAGAAAAAGAGAAAGAGCAAATAAAGCATGGAAAAATAATTAAATGTGGCGATGATTGAAGAAAGAAAGAATAATTTGTTCGCCAGGGAGACTTATGCTCAAAAGTAGCAGAATAAAAATGCAATCTGATTGAGATTCACACATCCATCCATAGAACTTACAAAATGTCATTATTATTTTGGATCTTATAGTTCAGCAATAGAAAAAGAAGCCTATGACATAAATGGTCATCAAGACATGGAAATATTTAAAACATACAACCAAGTTTCACTTACTTTTCATTTGAAGTTGAACAAAGACTTTAACCGAACAATACCTATGATTTAAAAGCACACAAGTCTAGCTATCAAAACAAATATTATAACTTCGTGTCATTAACTTCGACAGAAATTCATCTAAAAAAGGCCTTAACTGTTACATGACATGACAAATTGTTTAGTCAACAACCTAGCTTAATAAATTTAAAAATTATGTATCAATACCAGCAATATGTATGCTATGTAATATATATATATATATCTGTATTTTGAAATTAAATACAAAATGAAAGTAATGAAAGAATAGGGACTTCAGGCTAGTACTTATAAGATAGTATTGGCCTTATTTTTCATCAAAATAAGTCACATGAAGGCTTTTACAAACTTTCTTGATGAAATTCTAAGATGATTCCTTACGAGAGTCTTCAAGTTTTATTTGGGAAGACATCCCTAGCACTTTTTTGCTTCATTTAGGTTTGAGGAGTGTTAAGATCAAAGTGTTTTTCATTCAACCCTTACCTCTGCCCCAATGAAAAAAGATGGCTGGAAAAATATAACAAATGAATGTCAAAGATCATTTGATCATGAATTAGATACATCAAAATTTTCACAATAGCAAGCTCCAATAGCATGATAAGATTTTATATATATAACGCAAAAGAATTTGAAGAACGTGAACATATGTGAAATAGTCTTGAGTAGCTCAGAGGCTTGGAATTAATTCAAAATATGGAAATCAGGTGGAAGGCCCAAAAAATTTAAACAGATCTGCTACCTCTCCTTCCCCAATATATAAACTCAAAAAAAAAAAAAAATGCAAACTATGAGTATGGGCTAGCGGTTTAATAGGTGAATAGTGAACACTGAACAATTCTGAATTTTCAGGACAAAAACAATTCTCCCACAAGCACCGTTTTTTTTTTTTTTTTTTTTGGGTCCATAAAAAATTAAATTTTTAAGAAGGCATGCTGAAAAAAGGTCGAATCAATGAAAAAGTTAAATTTGTGGAGAACGGACCCAAGATATTAACAGGAATAATAAATCATCATTTGGCTTCATTTCAAGGATTTCACCAAGTTAGGCCTCCCAAATTCAATGTTAGAATCATCTACAGATCCCAGAATGCAATAGCTGCCCTTCAGAACGGAATTAATCGGATATTTATCGTCGAACTCAACCAAAGACAACAAATTTGTGGATCTTAAAGTTCAAAGAAAAGTGAAATAATTCAAAAAATAAAAAAAAAATAGAAAGGATTCATTAAGTGCCTTCTCTAGAATCATGCGAATTCGAAAGTACCGCATGCCTAGAAGATTAACAGGCACCATCAATTTTTTTTTAGTTTGCTCTCAGAAAAACATTTACATAGGCATAGATTAACACCAAAACTCGCCTCTCCCCAAACCAAGGACGGTAGTGCCCTGCCCGAAGGCACCTTAGTTTAGAAAAATATATATATAATTCTCCCTAATCTTTTTTAATTTCAGTTAACAAACGACATCAGCCTCACACTGCCAGGACATGNACCCTGCCCGAAGGCACCTTAGTTTAGAAGAAGTATATATAATTCTCCCTAATCTTTTTTAATTTCAGTTAACAAACGACATCAGCCTCACACTGCCAGGACATGCTGCTTAAATCATTCATGATCTACTTACAGAAAAAAAAGTTCAGCAAAAGCCAAACACAAACTATAGGAGAAAAGGAGGGAAGGGAACAAAAGAATCGAACAAATTGGAAAGAAACACAGTCATGTTTACAGGCCTTTATCCCAAATAAAGTTCTCCCTGCCTTCGCTTCCAAAATCCTTCCATGCGATAGTAGAGCTCTTTCAGCGTCCGCTCCAAACGACTTCTCATTACTCCACTCACAAAACAATCCAATGAATCGGACTATTGCTGGAACAACCACATGCGCATTTCCTTGGCAAGAACTAGGGTTTTCCAGTCCACGGACAAGATGAGGTTCGATCAAGAGAGACTTAANTCAAACCAAAGACGGTAGTGCCCTGCCCGAAGGCACCTTAGTTTAGAAATATATATATAATTTTCCCTAATCTTTTTTAATTTCAGTTAACAAACGACATCAGCCTCACACTGCCAGGACATGCTGCTTAAATCATTCATGATCTACTTACAGAAAAAAAAAAAGTTCAGCAAAAGCCAAACACAAACTATAGGAGAAAAGGAGGGAAGGGAGCAAAAGGATCGAACAAATTGGAACGAAACGCAGACATGTTTACAGGCCTTTATCCCAAATAAAGTTCTCCCTGCCTTCGCTTCCAAAATCCTTCCATGCGATAGTAGAGCTCTTTCAACGTCCGCTCCAAACGACTTCTCATTACTCCAGTCACAAAACAATCACCATGAATCGGACTATTGCTGGAACAACCACACGCGCATTTCCTTGGCAAGAACTAGGGTTTTCCAGTCCACGGACAAGATGAGGTTCGATCAAGAGAGACTTAAGCGCGGAAAGGGAACAAGCAGGTAGAGAAATGGATGATAAAATGGTGGAGCGGAGAAGAATCTGAAGAGTTTTTCAGAGTTGGGAATGCGATCTAGCGTGCGCCGGATTCCAACGGAACCGATAGTGTAATTGTTTCGCCGAGGGATGGAGAGGGGGGCTTCAGGAATACAACCATGGCGGGTTTAGGACGGCGTTGGGCAAATCTCACGCTATTTTAGTAAGAAGATTGATTCAGGAGTCTTCCTCATAAAAATTGTCACTTCACCATTGAATTCTTGATGAAATGTATTTAGGACTCCTTATGAAATATTTTTTCCTTTTTTAGAGATAATTTTGGCTGCTTTAAATGAAATAGGATTTACTAGATTCAGTAAATTTGGAGTTATTAAATCTAAATATTATTAAATTTGAAATAATATTTGATTCAATTATATTAAATTCAGTTAAATTTATTNGATTGTTTCGCCGAGGGATGGAGAGGGGGACTTCAGGAATACAACCATGGCGGGTTTAGGACGGCGCTGGGCAAATCTCACGCTATTTTAGTAAGAAGATTGATTCAGGAGTCTTCCCATAAAAATTGTCACTTCACCATTGAATCCTTGATGAAATGTATTAAGGCTCCTTATGAAATATTTTTTCCTATTTTAGAGATATTTGGGCTGCTTTAAATAAAATAGGATTTACTAGATTCAGTAAATTTGGACTTATTAAATCTAAATATTATTAAATTTAAAATAATATTTGATTCAATTATATTAAATTCAGTTAAATTTATTTGATGAGTTTGATATAAATCAATTAAAAATATATTTTTACTGCGCTAAATCTGTTAAATCTAACTTATAAGTGAATTTTGTAAATTTGGATTTAAGCAAAAATTGAATTTAACTATTAACCTAATCTATGTATATATTACATATATGTCACACAACTTTTATGTATTTACATAACAAACACTTGAACATTGATATTTACATGCATATTACTCAAAATCTGAACATCCCATCTAAAACATTAATATTTTCTTCTTGTTTTAAATTGAAAGACACCTTTTTTTCTTTGTTAATTTATGACTACACAATGTTGTCAGTGTAAATAAGGATCAAAGATTGGGTGTTAATGTATAAATGCATAAACATCAAACATTGGGTGTTAATATGTAAATACATAAGAAATGTGAGCATGGATGTACCTTTTTTGCATGTAACTCTTTTCATATATATATAATTCATAATCTCATTATGTTTTCTCTTGCTTTTACTACTAAACCCGCTAAATATCATTTTAAATTTCTGAATATTTGGATTACTCACAATACTTTTTAGAGCACTGTGAAACAGTTGGTATACAAATGGTGTTAGTAATCTTTGGTATGTTTTGTTGCAACTGCATAAACCGGTTGTTGATGGATTAAGGAAGGGGAATGTTATGCATTTTGGTAATATTCATAATAGAGTCAAAGAGGCTCAAAAGGTCGTTGATAACTTGGAGAATCTGGTTATTTGTAATCCGCAACATGTCATTGAGTTGGCCTAAGCCCATAACAAACTGTTAGAAGAGATTAATCTGGAAGAGGAGTTCTTACAGCAAAAAGCTAATGATATTTATTTTACTAGTGGAGATCACAATTCAAAATTTGTCCACGCCTCTATTAAGCATAAAAGGAATTTGAGTACTATTTTAAGTATTAATACTGTTGATGGGAGGAGTATCACTGACAAGGATGAGATTGGCAACAATGCGGTAGAGTATTTTACAAATTTATTTCATTCTTCTTCTCAGACGCTCCCTATTATTTCTGAATTTTTTGAAGGTGAAAGGGAATATACTTCTAAAATTTATATTTTTAATATTCCAACGGAACATAAGATTTATGTAGTGTTTAAGGAAATTAATACTAACAAATCTCCTGGACCTGATGATTCACTGCTGCTTTTTATGTAACGAGTTGGGAGATTATTAAAAAAGATGTGATTAAAGCTATTCAAAGTTTTTTCCAGGGGAAAGACCCTGGGAAATATTTTACATCTTCGCTGATTGTTCTTATTCTTAAGGAGAATGATAAATCTAGCTGGGATAAATTCAGGGTTATTTCCCTCACTTCTGTGATCTCTAAAGTTATTAGCAAATTGCTTGTCTATAGATTACAACCATTGTTGANGATCTACTTACAGAAAAAAAAATTTCAGCAAAAGCTAAACACAAACTATAGGAGAAAAGGAGGGAAGGGAACAAAAGGATCGAACAAATTGGAACGAAACACAGACATGTTTACAGGCCTTTATCCCAAATAAAGTTCTCCCTGCCTTCGCTTCCAAAATCCTTCCGTGCGATAGTAGAGCTCTTTCAGCGTCCGCTCGAAACGACTTCTCATTACTCCACTCACAAAACAATCACCATGAATCGGACTATTGCTGGAACAACCACATGCTCATTTCCTTGGCAAGAACTAGGGTTTTCCAGTCCACGGACAAGATGAGGTTCGATCAAGAGAGACTTAAGCGCGGAAAGGGAACAAGCAGGTAGAGAGATGGGTGATAAAATGGTGGAGCGGAAAACGATCAGGTGAGTTTTTCCGAGTTAGGAATGTGATCTAGCGTGCGCCGGATTCCAACGGATCCGATAGTGTGATTGTTTCGCCGAGGGATGGAGAGGGGGACTTCAGCAATACAGCCATGGTGGGTTTAGGACGGCGTTGGGCAAATCTCACGCTATTTTAGTATAAAGATTGATTCAGGAGTCTTCCTCATAAAAATTGTGTCACTTCACTGTTGAATTCTTGATGAAATGTATTAGGACTCCTTATGAAATATTTTTTACTATTTTAGAGATATTTTAGCTGCTTTAAATGAAATAGGATTTACTAGATTCAGTAAATTTGAACTTATTAAATCTAAATATTATTAAATTTGAAATAATATTTGATTCAATTATATTAAATTCAGTTAAATTTATTTGATGAGTTTGATATAAATCAATTGAAAATATATTTTTACTGCGCTAAATCTGTTAAATCTAACTTATAAGTGAATTTTGTAAATCGGGATTTAATAAATGAAAGAAACAAAAATTGAATATAACTTATTTACCTAACCTATGTATATATTACATATATGTCACACAAATCTTATGTATTTACATACCGAATACTTGAACAATGACATTTACATGCATATTACTCAAAATCTGAACATCCCATCTAAAACATTAATATTTTCTTCTTTTTTAAATTGAAAGACACTCTTTTTTCTTTGTTAATTTATGACTACACAATGTTGTCAGTGTAAATAAAGATCAAACATTGGGTGTTAATATATAAATACATAAAGATCAAACATTGGGTGCTAATATGTAAATACATAAGAAATGTGTGCATGGATGTTTTTTTTTTGCATGTAAATCTTTTCATATATATATAATATATATATATATATATATATATATATATATATATATATATATATATATATATATATATNACAGATGGGATTTACATAATGACAATTAGAATTATGCAAAAAATAACTCAACGGCAGGCAATTTGAATTTGAGAAAAATAAAAAGGGGATTAACTTTATGTGGTTTGGGCATGCATAACAAGAGTCACAAGATCCAANCCATTATGCTTTCTCTTGCTTTTATTACTAAACCCGCTAAATATCGTTTCAAATTTCTGAATATTTGGACTACTCACGATACTTTTTTGAGCACTATGAAACAGGCCTGACATACAAATGATGTCAGTAATTTTTTGTATGTTTTGTGGCAACTGCATAAACAGGTAGCTGATGGATTAAGGAAGTGGAATGTTATGCATTTTGGTAATATTCATAATAGAGTCAAAGAGGCTCAGAAGGTTGTGGATAACTTGGAGAATCTGGTCATTTGTAATCTGCAACATGTCATTGAGTTGGCCCAAGCCCATAACAAATTGTTAGAAGAGATTAATCTGGAAGAGGAGTTCTTACAGCAATAAGCTAATGATATTTATTTTACTAGTGGAGATCGCAATTCAAAATTTGTCCACGCCTCTATTAAGCATAAAAGGAATTTGAGTACTATTTTAAATATTAATATTGCTGATGGGAGGAGTATCACTGACTAGGATGAGATTGACAACAATGCGGTGGAGTATTTTACAAATGTATTTCATTCTTCCTCTCAGACTCTCCCTATTATTTCTGATTTTTTTGAAGGTGAAAGGGAATATACTTCTAAAATTGATATTTCTAATATTCCAACGAAACAAAAGATTTATGCGGTGTTTAAGGAAATTAATACTAATAAATCTCCTGGACATGATGGTTTCACTGTTGCTTTTTATGTAACGAGATGGGAGATTATTAAAAAAGATGTGATTAAAGCTATTCAAAGTTTTTTTCCAGGGGGAAGACCCTGGAAAATATTTACATCTTCGTTGATTGTTCTTATTCTTAAGGGGAATGATAAATCTAGCTGGGATAAATTCAGGCCTATTTCCCTCACTTCTGTCATCTCTAAAGTTATTAGCAAATTGCTTCTCTATAGATTACAACCTATGTTGAGTAATGTTATCTTTGTTCATCAATCTGCTTTCATTAAAGGAAGGGAGATAACTGATAATATTCTTCTAGCACAGGAGATGATAGAAGATCTTGATAAAAAGTGTCGTGGAGGTAATATGATTCTCAAACTTGATAATAAGAAGGCTTATGATACTATCAGCTGGGATTTCATATTAAATATCTTGTGGGCCAGAGGTTTTCACAATAATTTTTTCTCCCTTAGTCGTAGATGGTTGGTGAATAATCATTATGGTTAATGGAAATTCTTATGGATTTTTTTCTGCCACAAGGGGAATTAAACAGGGAGATCCTTTATCCCCTACAAGTTTTATTCTTGCTTTTGATTATTTCTCTAGATTAATTAACAATTTACAAATGAACAAACCTTATACTCAATTCTCACATAAATCTTCTATTATGATTAGTCATTTGGTGTATGCTAATGATGCCATAATTTTCAGTAATGTCAGTAAATCAACCATTAAAGCTCTTATGCAAGTAATAGATACTTTTCAAGATAATTCTGGTCTGGTTTTCAGCAAAGATAAATGCAATATGTATTTTGGGAATTCTGTCAAAAGCTCTATTGTGATTTGGAGTAATAATTACAATGGGTTTCATGCTTCCACCTTGCCCCTGAAATATTTGGGAATAAATTTGCTTAAGGGCCATCGAAAGCAAATACAATTAGATGAAGTTGTGGAAAAGATCAAAAATAGAATTAATGATTGGAGGAATAATTTCCTGTCTAATGGGGGTCGCATTACCCTCCTCAGAAATGTTCTATTAAATATCCCTTTATATGCTCTTCAAATCTTGAATCTTAAGAAAAACACTCAGATCCAATTATAAAGATTATTTAACTGATTTCTGTGGTCGGGTAACCAATCTAGAAAGCATTAGGCTTCATTTGATAAAGTTGCCAAGCCTATTGCAGCTGGGGGTTTTGGTTTAAAGAGTTTGAAGCAAATCTCTGACATTAGTATGTGCAAGTTGTGGTTCAAATTTCATGTTAATACTTCGTTATGGGCTTGCTTTCTTCTTCATAAATATCGTACTAAGTCAAATCCGGCTATAGTTCAGTGGAAAGTGGGGGATTCTAAGAGTTGGAAAGCTATTTTGAAAGCAAGAGAGGTCGCGAGAAAATTCATATTTTGGGATGTGGGTGAAGGTAATATTTCCTTTTGGCACAATAATTTGGGCTTTGGGGATACGGTATTATCTATTACTTCTCCACAGAATAATAAATTGACTATCTCTGATATTTGGTTGGAAGGAAATTGGGATGTTAATAAATTAAGGTCTCTTATTGGGGATAGAACTAAACTTGTTACTAAGATTCCTATAAAGAAGGAGGGCAAAGATACCCCCATTTGGAAAAAATCCTATAATATATCTTCTTTGAAGCTATTGTATTCGAATATATATTTTCATGAAAAATGTGATGGGGTAAAATTATTTGGAATAATTTTCTAACTCCCTCTATCTCTTTTTTCTTATGGAGATTTTTTCTTAATATGCTTCCTCTTGATGATATTCTTAAACTTAAAGGGTTGAAATTTGCTTCACAATGTCATTTATGCAAGAATGAAGAGGAATCGATGGTGCATCTTTTCTTCTCGTGTTCTTTTGCTAAAGAAATTTGGAATACATTGAGAAAACACTTTCATATTAATTGCGTGATTGTAATGATATCAAAAGCTACCTTTTAAAGTGGAGGGCTGCAGATAGGATGGATTCCAAATTAGCTAGCTTCCCTTTATTAGTGATTTGGTTTATTTGAGTGGCAAGGAATGATCATAAATATTAAAATTTTGGTTTGTTCCCGACTAATATGGTTGCTTATATTCTTTCTTATTTATTCCGTGCTTGCCGTAATTTGGGGTTGAATGTTGATTTACATCCACCAAAGATGGGTAGGATGACCACTATTATTAAGTGGAAACCCCCTCCTAAAGGCTGAATCAAAGTGAATATTGATGGAAGTTGGACTTCCAAGGCAGTTGGAGCTGGAGGTGTTTTTAGAGATTATTTAGGCTTGTGCAGATGTTTCTTTGCTTCTCCGATTATTACTTCATCCCCTTTTGAGGCCGAATGCTGGTCATTTTTACTTTCTTTGAAGGTGTCTATTGCTTTTAAATTCTCAAATCTGATTATTCAGACTGATCAGTTTAATCTCTATAAGGAGTTTGATATGAATAATGCACCTAAATGGAATGTCGTGGCAATTTGGAATAGAATAAGAGAGCTTATTCATAAGTTTAATATTTTTATTCTTTTCTCACATATCCTAAGGGAGGGCAACTCCCCGGCGGATTGGTTGGCTGGAAGGGGTAAAATGGAGGAAATGTTATTTGTTGGTGTTTCACCTGAGAATCATCTAAAATATCTTCTGAGGGGGGTCTCTATGGATTTACCTTATATTAGGCCATGAGAAAATTTATTTTTTGGATATTGAAGGCTGTAATGCTTGTTCGGAGGGATTTATCTATATTTGCTTTGAAGGCATGAAGATGGCTACGGTTTTAAAGAAAAGGTGGAGATTTAAATTTAGTTTTTATGATGCTTTTACATCCCATAAAAAAATATCTGATATTTAAGGCTTATTGAAGTATGCATTGAATGCTATCGGAAGGGTGGACTAAATTTTGTGGTTGCGAAATTTATTTAGCCTTAATGTATATTTTGGCATGGGAGTAATTAAAGGCTTTTATGTACTTTTTGTGGTAACTTTTATTTCAGGATGGGAAGATGCCTAAATTAAAATAGCTAGATCATTTTCAATTTTTTAGCTGCATATTTGGCATGGGGATTATCAAATTTCAGTTATTTGATACAATTTGGTAAAAGATTTACGGCAAATTTGGCAAGGCCTATTTGGATGTTGTGATTATCAAAATTTGGCATTTATGGCTGTCGTGATTATCAAATATTTGGCATATTTGGCTGCAGTAATTANTTAAAATTAAATAGCTGTATCATTTTCGATTTCTTAGCTGCATATTTGGCATGGGGATCATCAAATTTCGGTTTTTTGATGCAATTTGGTAAAAGATTTACAGCAAATTTGGCAAGGCCTATTTGGATGCCGTAATTATCAAAATTTGGCATTTATGGCTGTCGTGATTATCAAATATTTGGCATATTTGGCTGCAGTAATTACGACATATTTGGCAAAGCAATTACGGTTTTAATAGCTGCACATTTGGCATGGAAATTCGGCTATTTGCTGCATATTTGGCATGGGATATGGCAGATTTGCTTTATAACCATTTTATCTACAATTAAGTTGCGGNCTTATTGTATTCAGTTATTTGCTGCATATTTGGCATGGGATATGACAGATTTGCTTTACAACCATTTTATCTACAATTAAGTTGCAGTTTTTTTTGTTTTTAAGAAATTCATTGACATCATTTAAGATTGTAATAAAATACAATCAAGGGACCTAGATTTATGGAAGCTTTTTATGTGAACCTAGTTTTTTTATTGTGTATCAGAAACAGTTACATGAAGATTTTATTGTGG
This sequence comes from Phalaenopsis hybrid cultivar, assembly GCA_002079205.1. Taxonomy (NCBI): domain Eukaryota; kingdom Viridiplantae; phylum Streptophyta; class Magnoliopsida; order Asparagales; family Orchidaceae; genus Phalaenopsis; species Phalaenopsis hybrid cultivar. Next base: position 48,595 of record JXCR01051666.1, read on the forward strand.
AGTTCTGAAGGGCTTTTACACTAACAATTCGCACCATATGGAGTGTATTTTTGCTTGTTTGCAGGATGTAAGACTTGGATTTTGGGATAGGATGGTATTGCAATTTTATTTTCTGGTATCAAGTAAGGTGGTTGGTAGCCTCTAGAGATCGTCGGACCATACAAAGCAACTAGTTCTGATACTTTGTATCTCTGAATTTATTTATTTTGGGTTTTTAAATTTTATTTTGGGTATACTTGTATCAGTTTGGTTATAATTTTGATTTTTTTAGGTGTATTTTACTTGTTTGATGGGTGGAGTATCCCTTTTATTGAGTGAGTTATGTATTTTTTTGTTTTCTAGTTGGGGAATCCTTTACCACCAAATTATGTATCCTTCTATTTAAATTAACGCGTAGGGAGACGAATAATGCTTCTTTAAATTATATATATATATATATATATATATATATATATANTTATAAATGAATTTTGTAAATCTGGATTTAAGCAAAAATTGAATTTAACTATTTACATAATATATGTATATATTACATATATGTCACACAACTTTTATGTATTTACATAACAAACACTTGAACATTGATATTTACATGCATATTACTCAAAATCTGAACATCCCATCTAAAACATTAATATTTTCTTCTTTTTTAAATTGAAAGACACCGTTTTTTCTTTGTTAATTTATGACTACACAATGTTGTTAGTGTAAATAAGGATCAAAGATTGGGTGTTAATGTATAAATGCATAAACATCAAACATTGGGTGTTAATATGTAAATACATAAGAAATGTGAGCATGGATGTACCTTTTTTGCATGTAACTCTTTTCATATATATATAATTCATAATCTCATTATGTTTTCTCTTGCTTTTACTACTAAACCCGCTAAATATCATTTTAAATTTCTGAATATTTGGATTACTCACAATACTTTTTAGAGCACTGTGAAACAGTTGGTATACAAATGGTGTTAGTAATCTTTGGTATGTTTTGTTGCAACTGCATAAACCGGTTGTTGATGGATTAAGGAAGGGGAATGTTATGCATTTTGGTAATATTCATAATAGAGTCAAAGAGGCTCAAAAGGTCGTTGATAACTTGGAGAATCTGGTTATTTGTAATCCGCAACATGTCATTGAGTTGGCCTAAGCCCATAACAAACTGTTAGAAGAGATTAATCTGGAAGAGGAGTTCTTACAGCAAAAAGCTAATGATATTTATTTTACTAGTGGAGATCACAATTCAAAATTTGTCCACGCCTCTATTAAGCATAAAAGGAATTTGAGTACTATTTTAAGTATTAATACTGTTGATGGGAGGAGTATCACTGACAAGGATGAGATTGGCAACAATGCGGTAGAGTATTTTACAAATTTATTTCATTCTTCTTCTCAGACGCTCCCTATTATTTCTGAATTTTTTGAAGGTGAAAGGGAATATACTTCTAAAATTTATATTTTTAATATTCCAACGGAACATAAGATTTATGTAGTGTTTAAGGAAATTAATACTAACAAATCTCCTGGACCTGATGATTCACTGCTGCTTTTTATGTAACGAGTTGGGAGATTATTAAAAAAGATGTGATTAAAGCTATTCAAAGTTTTTTCCAGGGGAAAGACCCTGGGAAATATTTTACATCTTCGCTGATTGTTCTTATTCTTAAGGAGAATGATAAATCTAGCTGGGATAAATTCAGGGTTATTTCCCTCACTTCTGTGATCTCTAAAGTTATTAGCAAATTGCTTGTCTATAGATTACAACCATTGTTGAGTAATATTATCTCTATTCATCAATCTGCTTTCATTAAAGGAAGGGAGATAACTGATAATATTCTTCTAGCACAGGAGATGATGGAAGATATGGATAAAAAGTGTCGTGGAGGTAATATGATTCTCAAACTTGATAATAAGAAGGCTTATGATACTATCAGCTGGGATTTCATATTAAATATCTTGCGGGCCAAAGGTTTTCAGAATAATTTTTGCTCCCTTATTCGTAGATGGTTGGTGCATAATCATTATTCTGTTCTAGTTAATGGAAATTCTTATGGATTCTTTTCTGCCACAAGGGGAATTAAACAGGGAGATCATTTATCCCCTACAATTTTTATTCTTGCTTTTGATTATTTCTCTAGATTAATTAACAATTTACAGATGAACAAACCTTATACTCAATTCTCACATAAATCTTTTATTATGGTTAGTCATTTGGCGTATGCTGATGATGCCATAATTTTCAGTAATGTCAGTAAATCAACCATTAAAGCTCTTATGCAAGTAATAGATACTTTTCAAGATAATTCTGGTCTGGTTTTCAGCAAAGATAAATGCAATATGTATTTTGGGAATTCTGTCAAAAGCTCTATTGTGATTTGGAGATATAATTACAATGGGTTTCATGCTTCTTCCTTGCCCCTGAAATATTTGGGAGTAAATTTGCTTATGGGACGTCGAAAGTGAATACAATTAGATGAAGTTGTGGAAAAGATTAAAAATAGAATTAATGATTGGAGGAATAATTTTCTGTCTAATGGGGGTCACATTACCCTCCTCAGAAATGTTCTATTAAGTATCCCTTTATATGCTCTTCAAATCTTGAATCTTAAGAAAAACACTCAGATCCAATAAGAAATATTATTTAACCGATTTCTGTGGTCGGGTAACCAATCTAGAAAGCATTGGGCTTCATTTGATAAACTTGCCAAGCCTATTGCAGCTGGGGGTCTTGGTTTAAAGAGTTTGAAGCAAATCTCTGATATTAGTATGTGCAAGTTGTGGTTCCAATTTCGTGTTAATACTTCGTTATGGGCTCGCTTTCTTCTTCATAAATATCATACTAAGTAAAATCCGGCTATAGTTCAGTGGAAAGTGGGGGATTCTAAGAGTTGGAAAGCTATTTTGAAAGCAAGAGAGGTTGCGAGAAAATTCATATTTTGGGATGAGGGTGAAGGTAATATTTCCTTTTGGCACGATAATTTGGGCTTGGGGGATACAGTATTATCTATTACTTCTCCACAGAATAATAAATTGACTATCTCAGATGTTTGGTTGGACGAAAATTGGGATGTTAATAAATTAAGGTCTCTTATTGGGGATAGAACTGAGTTTGTTACTAAGATTCCTATTAAGAAGGAGGGAAAAGATACCCCCATTTGGAAAAACTCCTATAATATATCTCCTTCGAATCTATTGTATTCGAATATATATTTTCATGAAAAATGGCGGTGGGGTAAAATTATTTGGAATAATTTTCTAACTCCCTCTGTCTCCTTTTTATTATGGACATTTTTTCTTAATATGCTTCCTCTTGATGATATTCTTAAACTTAAAGGGTTAAAATTTTCTTCACAATGTCATTTATGCAAGAATGAAGAGGAATCAATGGTGCATCTTTCTTCCAGTGTTCTTATGCTAAAGAAATTTGGAATACATTGGGAAAACACTTTCATATTAATTGGTGATATCAAAAGCTACCTTTTAAAGTGGAGGGCTGCAAATAGGATGGATTCCAAATTAGCTAGCTTCCCTTTATTGGTGATTTGGTTTATTTGGGTGGCAATGAATGATCATAAATATTAAAATTTGGGTTTGTTCCCGACTAATATGGTTGCTTATATTTTTTCTTATTTATTCTGTGATTGTCGTAATTTGGGGTTGAATGTTGATTTACATCCACCAAAGGTGGGTAGGATGACCACTATTATTAAGTGGGAACCCCCTCCTAAAGGCTGGATCAAAGTGAATATTGATGGAAGTTGGACTTCCAAGGCGGCTGGAGCTGGAGGTGTTTTTAGAGATTATTTAGGCATGTGCAGATATTTCATTGCTTCTCTGATTATTGCTTCATCCCCTTTTGAGGCCGAATGTTGGTCATTTTTACTCTCTCTGAAGGTGGTTATTGCTTTTAAATTCTCAAATATGATTATTGAGACTAATTAGTTTAATCCCTATAAGGAGTTTGATATGAATAATACACCTAAATGGAATGTCGTGGCAATTTGGAATAGAATAAGAGAGCTTATTCATAAGTTAATTGTTTCTATTCTAATGTCACATATCCTAAGGGAGGGCAACTCCCCGGCGGATTGGTTGGTTGGAAGGGATAAAATGGAGGAAAGGTTATTTGTTGGTGTGTCACCTAGGAATCATCTAAAATATCTTATGAGGGGAGACTCTATGGATTTAGCTTATATTAGGCCATGAGAATGCATTGAATGCTATCGGAAGGGTGGACTAATTTCTGTGGTTACGGAATTTATTTAGCCTTAATGTATATTTTGGCATGGGAGTAATTAAAGGCTTTTAGGTACTTTTTGTGGTAACTTTTATTTCAGGATGGGAAAATGCCTAAATTTAAATAGCTGGATCATTTTCGATGTTTTAGCTGCATATTTGGCAAATGGATTACCAAATTTCGGTTTTTTGATGCAATTTGGTAAAGATTTACGGCAAATTTGGCAAGGCCTAAGTGGATGTCGTGATTATCAAAATTTGGCATTTATGGCTGTCGTGATTATCAAATATTTGGCATATTTTGGCTGCAGTAATTACGGCATATTTGGCAAAGCAATTACGATTTTAATAGCTGCACATTTGGCATGAAACTTATTGTATTCGATTATTTGTTTGAGAATTAATATTTATGTTGTTGTCTATTTAACAATTAAAAAAATATATACAATTTTGAAAATTTTCAAATATTTCGAACATTTCGAATGTTTCGAACATTACGAATTCGAACGATTTGAAAAATTCGAACAATTCGAACTAATTCCGAACAATTCGAACCGAACACGAACAGACCCTTCACGAACAATTTCAAACACGGGCCTATTTCAAACAAACTATATTTCAAATGAACCGAACACGAACACGAGCACTGTTCGTTCGTGTTCAGTTCGTTTACACCCCTACTCATATCTAAATCTCTTTAGTGCTTATGTGATAATGGATAGTTTTTTTGTGGTTTTCCTCCATATGATTTTGCTTAACATTTTATGTGCTTATCATGTAAGCAAGTCATTGGATTTACTTTATGAACTTCATTTACTCTTGATTTGCCCCACTAGGGTGTTATAATCATTCATGATCTGAGACTTTTGCCTCGTTTCCTGATGGAAGGAATAAGCTAACTCACAAAAATCTAACCAAAAAAACATATTCTTATCAGAGTTTTACAACCTAGATAAGGGATCTAAAGAGTCCTAATAAGCATTGCACAATTAAGCCTCTTTTAAATATAATATAGTTTCAAACACTTCTTATGACCTAGGCATAGGTTATGAAGAACTATTATCCCCGGTTGATATTGACCTCATTTTTTGTCAACTCTATTTTCCTTTCTCAAACTCAATTGGATTTCACTTGAGCTTAATCTTGACTAAATCCAAATTTTAGAAAATTAAAATTTAACAAAAATCAAAGATAATATAAAATTCTTCAAACAGAATTAGTGTTAACTAACTCAAAGATAACCCCAAAAACGGTCTTAATTAGAGAAACCCTAAATTTTTCTTCTCTCTCGGGATCATTTTAGGACACAAATCTTCATTTTTAAAGATTCATGAGGTTTATTATCATATAAATATCATGCAAATAACTTTAACGATTGTTTGAAATAAAGTTTATGTAAAACTTCAATTCAAAATATTCATGCATGAATATTAGTGTCACAAAACCTAGAATTATCATTTTTCTCTATATATCAATTCAATGATCAAGTTATATTATATAAAATGTATTTTTTTATAACTCGTAAGGGATTTATATTCCAAAAAAACAAAAAAAAAAAAGAAAGAAAAAAGAGAGGGAAGAGGAGCCTGCTACACACCCCGTACAACTCACACAAAAAGAAAAACCTAAAGGCTCCCTCTTAGAAAAAATAAAAAACAACTCACCCCGCCTAAGAACCGCAAAGAAAAGAAAAAAGAAATAAAACAACAAAAAACCCAAAGTAAATCAACAATCACTACTCCATAAAGACCAAATGAACTTGCTTTGATATAACAACATAATTAAGAGAGCAGCCCAGCTTGGCCGCCCAATCAGCTTTTATGTTTCCTTCTCTTCTAGTATGAGTCCAACAAATGCTTGTCTTTGGTTAGATCCGCTATCTTCTTCATTTGAATGTTAATACTCCAACGATGCTCATCTTTTAACCTGCAAAACTTCCACAATAAAAAAGAATCTTTTTCTACAGTCAAATGTTTCCAACCATATTTTTTGCCTAACATAAAAACAACAGCATCAGCCTCAGCAACTAAAACCAAGATAGGAACAACCGATGAAGCAAACCAGCAGATAACTGATCCCAAGAAACCCCTGTACACTCCTCCAGCACCAGCGTTATTAACCTTCCAGCTACCATAAACATTAATTTTAATTTACACCAATAAACCAAGAGGTTTCTATTAATCACTAGTTCATGCAAAATCTTAAATTTAACAAAAACCTCATATAAATTATGATTATTATACCCTTTCATACCATTATTAGTAAGACTGTTAGATAAGTAATTCTTAATAATACCAAAATTATGATTAACATTAGGAGATTCATTATGAAATTTAGTTCTGTTTCTAGTATACCAGATAAACCAAAGAACAACTGATGAAACATTAGAGAAAAAAGAGTGTCCAGAATTATTCCAGACTTCATAAATGTCATCAATGCTCATATAAGAATCGACATTCCATCTTTTACCAAATTGATCCGAAATTTTCCTCCAAATTTGATCAGCAAAACCACAATTTATAAAAAGATGATTAATAGTTTCAACGTTCTTTCTACACATTAAACAAACAGAAGTGATTATAAGCCCTTTAAGCTTAAGAATATCATCAATTGGTAAAATATTTTAAAACAACCTCCATATAGAAAAGGAATGTGAAGGCTTTACCTAAGTGTTCCATATCCACTTGAGATTTATGCCCTGAAAGAAATGAAAAGTGTTAGCAATAGTATCCCCAATATTACTTTTAATCTTAGGAATATCAACATTCCCATTATTGAAAGGAATATTGGATATAAATTTCACATCCTCATATTTAAGCAAGACCTTTAACTTATCAATATTCCATCCATTATCATGCCAAAAATCTTTGACCATAATCTTAATATCTTTAGGGCCACCATACCAGTCTACAAGATTACCATTTCCAGGCCAATCGTCATATAGAAAGAAACCTTACCATTACCAATATCCCAAGTAATAAGATTGTCGGTTAATCTAGAAATTTTCAACATTCTTTTCCAAATAGAAGAATCAAACTTAAAATTATTAACTGCAAGGGGATGCAAATCATTGCAATATTTAGCATGTATAAGAGAAGCCCAAATGGAATTTTGTTGTCTAAATCTAAACCATAACTTCATATGATTTATATGTATTATATCAACAATTTTCCTGAAGCCAAGACCACCTTTATTTATCAAATGGTTTACAAATCTTATTTGAACTTTTCCAATGTATACTTTGCTTACCATTACCATCCCATAGAAATTTATTAAATAAATTCTCCAATTTATTAATAAAACTCAAAGGCATGTTCATAATTTGCATCACATACAAAAGAAGAGAAGTTAAAATACTCTTAAGAATAGTAATTTTTCCTCTAAAAGAAAGAAAATTATTCTCCCAAGCAAGAATTATATTCTTAACTTTATCAAATAAACCGGAGAAAAGAGCATTCCTTCTGCTTTTCTTATCTAAGGTAAATCCTATTTAATTAATAGGCAAATTAATTTTATTTCATTTAGTGTAGTCCACAATCCAATTCTTTTTAACAACAAAAACATGTTTAGAGCAATAGAAGTACATTTAGAAGTATTTAAAAACATACCCGATACATCTTGAAAGTGACTAATTTCATTCCAAACCTTTTTTATGGACCTTTTATTTGCATTAGTAAAAATGTTTAAATCACCAGCAAAACATAAATGCTAATTACCTACTCTATCTCTATGAAAATAGTACATGCTAGGGTTATTATGAAATAAATTATTAATACATTTATATAAGTAGTAAAAAACAATAATAAAAATATAAGATGATAAAGGATCACCTTGCTTAATATCTCTAAAAGCTTTAAAATAACCATAAGCTTTACTGTTGATTAAAATAGAATAAAAGTTGCTATTAAGAATTCTACTAATTATACTTCAAACACTAACTTGAAAGCCAATTGCATCAAGAGCATCAAGGATAAACTCTCATCTAATGGTATCAAAAGCTTTTTTGATATCCATTTTAAAATAATATTCCTCCCATTATCTTTATTTTCCAAATCTAAAAGCAATTCTTGTACAGTTAGGACATTATCACAAATATTCCTCCCCTTTATAAAGGCAATTTGATTTAAACTAATAAGTTCATGAAGTAAAGGTTGAATTCTATTAACTTTAATCTTAGAGATAATTTTAAAAACCGCTCTATTTAGACTAATTGACCTAAAATTATCCCAAGATATAACATTGCTAATCTTAGAGATCAAAACAAGATTGAAAGTCTTGAAATACTTAGGTAAATCAATCCCCTTGAAAAAATCTTGTATAATATCAACCAGATCAAACTTAATAATGTCCCAACACTATTTCTGCATCTTGTTTTTATTGTAAAACTATTTAATTTTTTTAATGATTCTGTTGCATATTTATTCTTTTATGTCAATTGAAGTCATAATATATTTAATCAGAGAAAAAATGAGTTCAATATCATCAGTGATTTCGGGAAGTGAAAGTGTTCCATCCTGCCACAGTGGCATGCATGTTTTGAGTACCAATCTAAAAGGGAAGAGAGCTACAGAAGAAGATTTTACTGTTGCCCTTGAAAAACGACACCTCAAGATTGCATGTATTTATGTTGGACTAATGACACAAATGAGTTCACTCAGGATAATGATCATGTGAGGAGAGATACTGTTGTGAAAAAAAAATTATCCCGAATGTTTGATCGTCAAGATATGAAAACAAACATCATTTTAAGCTTACTTATTATTTTGATGGTCCTTGTTATTGTAAATATATAAATGAAATGAGAGATCACTTTTTATATATTAGAGAATTTTAAATGAAATGAGAGGTCACTTTTTATATATTATAGAATTTTGAACCCTTAAGATATTTTTATGTAACTAAGCCTGTCTTTGTTATTCAGCTATAATTATTTTTAAAATTATAATTATTCAAATATATTATATATATGAAGACAAAATAATTTTTTAAAATTATAATTATTTAAATATATTATACACATGAGGACAAAATAATTTTTTTCATCACACAATAAATTATCCAAACATATTCTTATTTTTCCAACAAAATTTTCTAGCAGCAGCTGAAAAGTTGTTCTCCAGGAACAACTAAAAAGTTGTTGCTTGGAAAGACAATAGCCGCCCCAAACGCTCCACTCCAGGAGTATTTTAATGACATTTACAATAAATAAAATGCCATGGAAGATTATTATTATTATTATTATTATTGAAATATTTACATACATACCACTCCATTCTCACGTATTTCCACATGTAACACCCACACTTCAATTTTTACATACATGCCACCTTATCCATGCATCAAAGATATAATTCACTTTTTAAATGTTAAATACTGATTCTCGTGCGATATTACGACCAGCATAGATGCAAAAAACAAAGTTTAGTAGTTAGATGTGTAAATACATAAAAATTGGGAGGTATTTATGTAAATGCCTCTTTTTATTTAGCTAATATCTCATTTAATTTATATTTATCCACTTTTGAATCAACATAACATGTCCTCACGAGACGCCAGCAATTGGTTAGAATACAATCCCCAAATGTTGTTTTTTTATCTTTATAACAAGATAAAACTCAAGAAACCCAAGTTGACCAAATAAACAAATGAAAGTGGAAGTTGCTGTATAAAATAAGCCTAAAATATAAGTTAAATATAATCAGAATAAAAAGAAGGCCATTAACAAAACAATCAAAACACATTTTGATGCACAAGATGATAAAGAGAAGAAATATGCCATACCAGTGTGGATATGCAGCGCACAGCTAGCTATAAATGCTTCTGACAGTTGGGCGTCTGATACAAATAAAAAAAGGGGCCATTTACATACATTCCACACAATTCTTATGTAATTTACACATCTAATACCTAAACTTTAATATTTACATTCATAGCTCTTGAGCCTCTATTATCACATAAAAAAGACCACTTTTACTAATTTTTAAAAAGACAATCGCACCTTTTTATGCATAGGTTTGTAGCACCAAGATGTTATAAATATAAGTATCAAACTTTTGGCGTTATATATATGTAAAATCCATAAGAATTGTGACTTAGGTATGTAAATTTCCCATAAAAAAGGCAAAACATGTAAAAGAATTAGTTACAGCTTAACTTCCAGCTCCATCTGCTGGAATTACAGGAGAACCGTTTCCATTTTTCTTGGAGGTACTGAACTGGTGAGAGACCGTCTTGCCCATGAATTTCCCTGCTTTGCTCAGGGCATGGAATCCAGAGCCAACCAGACCAGCACCTGCACCTACGCCTGAACCGATGATGCCGGCACCGGCGGTTACACCCGTGGTCACCAGGGATGCTGCTCCGCCCACCGCGCCGCCCAACACGTCCACCGTGCTCCCTATAACACCGGCAGCTTTCAGTTTCTTCTTCTCCTCCAATATTTTCTTCTCCTCTTCTAGAGCCTCGAGTTGTTCCTCCTTTGAGAGGGCGTGATAGAACACCTACAAAATCGAGATAGGTATTAAATAAAGACGAGCATTCACATTGGGGATCACTATTTGTTTTTCAAGCGTAGTCATTTTATCTAAAAGTTTTTAGAGCTAAAAATGAGTGGGTGAAAAAATTAATAAAAATAGATTTAACGCCTATTTGGCACTCAATAGTAATAGATCGACATTCGATTCATGAAGTTGAATAGTCAGAATAAGGATAAAAATGACCATCATGATACTAAAACTGAAGTTACAAGGTAATATAATAAAATAACCAGTAATATTAGCTTGAGTATCATTTGTCTTGGATATATAAACATGTATAAGATTAATTTTTACTTGCATGTATAAGAAAGGTTGTAGTGTAAGATAATCCAACAATGCCCTTGTTGGGCCTCATGTCAAATAAATGCAGTCCTTCCACAAGGGTTGCTTCCTAATTGGCATATGATAACAAGGACAGGCAAGGCATTCCAAAGAAAATTTAATAAGATTTGCCTGTTTAGCGAAGAAGGAACAATCAAAGAAAGAACAATAGAGTTATTCAAAATTCTGCACCAAACTACTTTTAAAATGAATTGCTATGGGCTTGTTTGGGATCATTTATATTTATATTTTTATTTTTTGTTTATGCTTTCATTTTAAAAACATGCTTGTTTAGTGCATTTTTTTTATATTTTTATTTCTTCTTTAAAAAAATAAATTGTCTTGTATTTAAAAATACTCAAAATATCTAAANATGATAGGTATTAAATAAAAACGAGCATTCGTAGTTGGGATCACTATTTGTTTTTTAAGCGTAGTCATTTTATCTAAAAGCTTTTAGAGCTAAGAATGAGTGGGTAAAAAAAGTAATAAAAATAGATTTAACGCCTATTTGGCACTCAATAGTAATAGATCGACATCCGATTCATGAAGTTGAATAGTCGGAATAAGCATAATAATGACCATCATGATACTAAAACTGAAGTTACAAGGTAATATAATAAAATAACCAGTAATATTAGCTTGAGTNAAATAGTAATAGATCGACATTCGATTCATGAAGTTGAATAGTTGGAATAAGGATAATAATGACCATCATGATGCTAAAACTGAAGTTACAAGGTAATATAATAAAATAACCAGTAATATTAGCTTGAGTATCATTTGTCTTGGATATATAAACATGTATAAGAAAGGTTGTAGTGTAAGATAATCCAACAATGCCCTTGTTGGGCCTCATGTCAAATAAATGCANTATGTTGTAGTGTAAGATAATCCAACAAAGCCCTTGTTGGGCCTCGTCAAATTTCCACAAGGGTTGCTTCCTAATTGGCATATGATAACAAGGACAGGCAAGGCATTCCAAAGAAAATTTAATAAGATTTGCCTTGTTTAGCGAAGAAGGAACAATCAAGGAAAGAACAATAGAGTTATTCAAAATACTGCACCAAACTACTTTTAAAATGAATTGCTATGGACTTGTTTGGGATCACTTATATTTTTATTTTTATTTTTGGTTTATGCTTTCATTTTAAAAACATGCTTGTTTAGTACATTTTTTATATTTTTATTTCTTCTTTAAAAAAATAAATTGTCTTGTATTTAAAAATACTCAAAATATCTAAAANGTAATAAGATTTGCCTGTTTAGCGAAGAAGGAACAATCAAGGAAAGAACAATAGAGTTATTCAAAATTCTGCACCAAACTACTTTTAAAATGAATTGCTATGGGCTTGTTTGGGATCATTTATATTTATATTTATATTTTTTGTTTATGCTTTCATTTTAAAAACATGCTTGTTTAGTGCATTTTTTTATATTTTTATTTCTTCTTTAAAAAAATAAATTGTCTTGTATTTAAAAATACTCAAAATATCTAAAAATTATTTTGATTTCTTTTTAAATAATTAAACATGTTATAATATACCAAACATGTTTTATTTCACGTTAAAATATATAAAAATAAATAAATAAATAAAAGTGATCCCAATTTTGCTTTGTTTATGTTTTTACATGAAATAAAACATGTTGCGTATGTTATAATAAACTTAGTTATTTTTAAAACCAAAAATAAAAATATGAAAAAAATGAACTAAACAAATATTTTTTTAAAATAAAGTAAAAAAACAAAAAACAAAAACCAAAAATGAACCCAAGCAAGAACTAAAGGAATCACACTCTCTTAAGAAAGTCCTTTGAGCAGTCATTCACAAACTTAATAAATAGTGTTCCAGGTTTGAAAGGGAAATTTGATGTTTCACATACAAAAAGTAAATGATCAAATTTTATAAATATTTTACATTGTTTTATGAATGTTGAGATGATAATTTAAAATACCGAGCAACATTTAATTCTATAATAAAGCCTCACAAATAGATATAAGAAAACTAGCATGCACACAATCCGTACTTTTTTATACTATATTTAAAAGTGGCTAAAAATTGTTCAAACAAAAAGCACAATCATTCATTTTCTCAATAGTAATCGTTGTTATACCTTTTTCCAACTTATATAAAAATTAAAATGTACCTAAGTGACACCTACTCGTCAAACAACAATATAATTTCACTTGATAAATGCATATTATAATATATATAAGTCAAGTATCTATGATCCTTCTAAATTATTTTACTAGTGATCTAGGAGAGAAGCACCATGCTACCGACACCTGTTCGGTGATCCCATAAACTTCTCCAAGTTATCTTGCTTTTCCCCCTTCTATTAACTTCTAAAAAAGTTATGTCATGGGGACCTCACATTCCATTTCCCTTGCTTCCCCTCACAAAGCATGAACATCTCATGCCCACTCGCACGCATTGAGCTAAAAAAAATTGAAACCTTGCTAGAGATAGGCTCTTACGTGTGGTTATATTTATTTCTCTGATGCATCATGGAATCAACATNTTATGTTATAATATGCTTAGTTATTTTTAAAACAAAAAATAAAAATATGAAAAAATGAACTAAACAAACATTTTTTTAAAATAAAGTAAAAAAACAAAAAACAAAAAACCAAAAATGAACCCAAGCAAGAACTAAAGGACTCACACTCTCTTAAAAAAGTCTTTTGAGCAGTCACTCACAAACTTAATAAGTAGTGTTCCAGGTTTGAAAGGGAAATTTGATGTTTCACATACAAAAAGTAAATGATCAAATTTTATAAATATTTTACATTGTTTTATGAATGTTGAGATGATAATTTAAAATATTGAGCAACATTTAATTCTCTAATAAAGCCTCACAAATAGATATAAGAAAACTAGCATGCACACAATCCATACTTTTTTATACTATATTTAAAAGTGGCTAAAATTTGTTCAAACAAAAAGCACAATCATTCATTTTCTCAATACTAATCGTTGTTATACTTTTTTTCAACTTATATAAAAATTAAAATGTACCTAAGTGACACCTACTCGTCAAACATCAATATAATTTCACTTGATAAATGCATATTATCTTGCGTCATTCAATATATATAAGTCAAGTATCTATGATCATTCTAAATTATTTTACTAGTGATCTAGGAGAGAAGCACCATGCTACCGACACCTGTTCGGTGATCCCATAAACTTCTCCAAGTTATCTTGCTTTTCCCCCTTCTATTAACTTCTAAAAAAGTTATGTCATGGGGACCTCACATTCCATTTCCCTTGCTTCTCCTCACAAAGCATGAACATTTCATGCCCCACTCGCACGCATTGAGCTAAAAAAATTTGAAACCTTGCTAGAGATAGGCTCTTACGTGTGGTTATATTTATTTCTCTGATGCATCATGGAATCAACATCTTTTTACCTTCATGCTCATGGCCTACTCTTCCGCATTCCAATTGTGTTGTCTAGGCCAGTAGCCCTACCACTTCGATCAAGCTTCTCTCTATTGCAGTTAGCTTTTCTTATTCTTAATGTCCGATGTAATGCATTTTTAAGCCCAATTTACTCCGAATAATGTTGGTTTGGATTATCTTCCTCATTAACACCCTATCCTTCGAGGTTTGTGTATTATGATGCATCCCCTTCCCTCGTTCCTTCTCTTAAGATATTGCTTGCTATAATTTCTCCTTTTATATTGCTTGTTCTTTCAAGGAGACTATTCGAGGGAAGGATTCTAAACCTTCTTCAATATTTCATGATTGTATATATTTTCAAAAAAGTTCCTCTCATATTCATTAAAAGCCGCCCTCCATCTTGTAATGTAAACATGCTCCTCTTTTTTCTAATGAAAATATTTCTACATTTGCAACTCCTTTCTGCTTCACTATTTTTAGCAAATTTGTCACAAAAATCTTGACATTGTTTATAGACTCATGTCCTGTTTGAGATTTAATTGAACATTTTTCCATTAGGCTTCTTGATTCTATTCATACTCTTACCAAAATATGACATAAGACTTATTACTCAAGACATTTCGGAGGAGATTATAAAATGTTGATGGCTTTTTAATGATGATGCTTAAATAGTCTCCCAATTCCTTGATAAAGTTCCCTGTAACAACTTCACTAGTTATTTCAATAATCATTTATAACTGTAGAAATCATCCGCCATTGATCCCTAACAAGTAGGAAAAATTATTCCATACGGACACCGCATGCGGAGATGCATGCCGTGTCTGTACGGAATAATTTCTCAGCAAGTAGGATATTAGGGAGCATTCAACTAATCGAACCTTACATTTAAATGTTGTGGTTGCAAATCCAACTACTACTCACTGGGTAAAATTTTGAATGAACTCTAAATCTTATCATAGAGTCAGTGCCTTCCTTAGAATTTCATGGTCCAACAGATATGATTGGAAACTGATATGCATGTAAGGTGATTAAACCGAATCCTCCTTGTATATTAGCTTCTCTTGATCATTCTATTGTTGGAAACATTAGTGATTTGTCTTAACAATTTGATGATTTTGGTCTTAAAATTTCTAGAATCGAAGAGCAAGCGGAAAAATATTTAAATCATTATAACCAACAAAGGTGTTTCATCTATATGTATATGTATACGTATATATGTACATATTTTCACTCTCCAAGATTTATCATCCTTCAAAAAAGATGGTTTGAATAAGTCTCCTGGGGTTCACTTTCTATGTATGGTTTCTATGTCACTATTAAAACATGTATTTTAGTTTCCTCATATTCGATTAGAATTTATTTGCATTTAATTGATATTATACTAATTGAAAGATTAGAAACTTACGTGAGAAAAAAAAAAAATTCAAGTGAGCCTAGCCAAACTTGTGTGGGTGCACATAATCTGAAATGAGCCTAAACCTAGGCACAGTAATCCAATCTTAATCAAAACTCATAAGTACAATGGAGCTACTTCGACTCGAATTGAGCTTGAAGCTTGATCATTCACCTCCTCAAACCCAACCAATCTTAACTAATTTCAGTCTTGCATCATCTCGTGATGGATTCACTCTAATTAATTATAAGTAGTTCCACTCGCAGCAAATGAACATGCATTTCCACAATCAGATCTCCTTGATCGTATGCGAGCATACCATGGTTGATGCCGAGCCTAACCAAACTTATGTTATCATTTATCGACTTGCTTAAAATGCGCTCAATGGCTTGAATAGCCCTACTTAGTTGGTGAATCTTTCACAGCATATTACAAGCCTTGAGGGAATTAAATAGTACATCCCCCACTCCGTGAAACAAGTTGTAATTTTCTCAATGTAACATTTTTTTTCTAGAAACTCCCATGACCTCTTTAGGTATCTACTCCTTTCCCGAAGAGAGAAATAGAATAGAAGTTTCTTTGGTTAGCTTAAGAAATAAGAGAGATTCATCCATATGGTCCATATGGATAAAGGTGCTTTGTTTTGGGCTTCTCCACTCTGGAGAGCATAAGACGGAAACATTACAATTGTTAGGTTTATCTTCACTGTCTTCTTCAGTCATTATGATGTGGATTTCAGTATGGTGTCATTATATGGCACTAAAGATAAATCCCAAGTCTCAATGCATGAAGCCCACGTATTCATTGTACACAAGAGCCCCCTCAAATCCTTCATGCTCCAAGAGGATTGCCTTTAACACCAAACAACTCAAGCCTCCCGACAGGCGTGAGGATCATCGATTTCTAATTGATCACAACCCCTCCTACATGGGTTACTGTGAGGAGACGCAGATGATTCAATCTTGAATCTTAGTTATCTCCTTGAGCCATATCAAATTGTTCGAGTGCAAAACGAGTATTCAAAATGTGCTAGAAGTCCATAATGCTAATGCACGGGATACGTGAGATAATGCTAATGCACGGGATACAATAGATCATTGGCCTCCATTAATACGTATCCATCAGTTACGTGCAACATCTCTAGAATCTAATACCAATCTTGCACATTTTGGGCTTAATACCAAGCTTATAAGCTAAAACTTTATAAATTTTGATATTTGTATTCAAAATCTACTCTCGATCACTAATTGGATCAAATGGTCAAGGACAAAGTACAACTAAAGTTGTTCCGCACTCCTCACATTGTTATAAATGCGCTTTATCTTAATCAGATTATGGTAATTAAGAGAATCTGAATGTCTATTAACCTCATCCATCTTAATAAAAGCAAAACATGATCTAAGACTTATAAAAAACACATGGCCCAATTACATTTTTATCAACCAACGACCAATTGTCAATTTAAGCCCTTGACAATAATTATTGAAAAAATGAGTGAGATTTCAAATGAAAGGATCAGATTAAGTTATCCAAAAAGAGCGAATATAAAAATTAAGCGATTTAATGAACTTTCTAAGAACTATATAGAGCAAAAGTAAATAGATAATTAATAAAAATATTTTTAAAATAAAAAAGAGTTTCACATGATTAAACTCCAAACTACTTTCAAAAAAATTAAATACATGATTTAATACTTTATGTTTTAATGCAATAAAAAAACACAAGACTTATAACTTCAATCATTGATTGAAAAGCAACAATGAAATCCTTTAGCCCAATCCAATGTAAATCTTGTCCATAGATTCAACCCATGATCCATCAAACCACAACTTATATGTATTTTCTTGCACCATAAATACTAAATGAACCCTAATCTTCATTTTAAATACCATTAAATAGTCAAAATTTCCATGAAAAGGATGAAGTACCCCCTTTTCTGGTTCAATAAAGAGCATGGGACCCAAATAGTTGTGGTAGACTCCACAAACTAACGAGATTGTTAGATAACCCTTAGTCAAAATTCACAAAAAAAAAATAATAATAATGAATGATAGAAGCTTATCAAACTTGACACAATCTTGTATAGGCTAACGAAAGAGATGAAACATNCAGTTGTGGTAGACTCCACAAACTAACGAGATTGTTAGATAACCCTTGATCAAAATTCACAAAAAAAAAAAATAATAATGAATGATAGAAGCTTATCAAACTTGACACAATCTTGTATAGGCTAACGAAAGAGATGAAACATCTAATTACTTGTAATGGGGCCTAGAACAAGATGAATTTATTGACAATGTTTAAGCATAAAACCTTCACCAAATAATCTTCAAAATTTAAAAAAAACTCAAACTAAAAGAAATCCTCTTTTATGAGTCAGTAAAATGTACGGAATTGTCAAATTTGATTTTGTGGACCATCTAATTAAGGTCATATCACCACTAAGCTTCTAACTTGAAACATTGTTAAAATNAACCAAATAATCTTCAAAATTTTAAAAAAATTCAAACTAAAAGAAATCCTCTTTTATGAGTCAGTAAAATGTATGGAATTGTCAATTTGATTTTGTGGACCATCTAATTAAGGTCATATCACCACTAAGCTTCTAACTTGAAACATTGTTAAAATAATATTTGAAGATCCTAAAATTACAAAAAACAAACTCTTAGAACCTTACTACACACAAAGTAAGGACGAAGTGCATACTTATTAAATGTGCCATTTCAAAATGCCTGACCAACTCAATCAATTTTTAAACATAGCAAGAAATCCTCTTTTATGAGTCAGTAAAATGTACGGAATTGTTAATTTGATTTTGTGGACCATCTAATTAAGGTCATATCACCACTAAGCTTCTAACTTGAAACATTGTTAAAATAATATTTGAAGATCCTAAAATTACAAAAAACAAACTCTTAGAACCTTACTACACACAAAGTAAGGACGAAGTGCATACTTATTAAATGTGCCATTTCAGAATGCCTGACCAACTCAATTTTTAAACATAGCAACACACACCGAATAAATTTAGCACTGATTGCACCACGCAGAATAGTAAATAGAGAGATGCCCTCCTATAAGAAGGACACCTTATCCAAAATTATAAGAGCAATTGCCAAAGGTGAGAAAGGTGGAATGTCATGCGTTGACAATTAAATGCATCTCAAAGTTTGAATTCTAAGCATTGTCAAAATACTTTCCTCAATCACCACCAAAATTGCATTGCCTACAAGTTAAACACAATTCATCAAGTAGCTATCAAACATAGAAGGGTAAGTCAAGATTCATCTAGCTTTCCATAATTTGAACTTGTAAAGTCCATCATTGAAGCCTATTCTATAGGAATAATGCCTCATCTATAGGGAAAGGATGAAAGATATACTTGTGGCTCCTTCAAAAGTGAAGCAGAAAGGCCTATACTTGGGCTTCCCTAAAAGATTAGGATTATAAGCCCACCATAATCAACAAAACAATGGCTACCCCTATAAGAATCTCAAACCTTACACCACACACAAATACAAAGTATTTTACTCTCCCAACAAAAAAAAAAATTTGAGTTGTAAGACCTAGCCCAAACCTTTAGGCCTCCTTAAAAGGGCCCAATATCCAATAATGTTGATACAAAGTCATTAAGTTCATAAAACAAAATCCTCCACAAATAAATCATACATCCCAAATTCATTCCTTATCAAGCAAATGAATATCAAGTATTTTAAGACTTTTCTATCAAACAAACATATGTAAGATGTCTCAAATTATACATCAAGTTTGCACCAAAGATACAAACCTCAATTACAATTCACAGACACAATCAAATCATTCTTTGGGCTAAGGCAAATTGAAACCGTTCTAGAGTTTCTAAAAGGTGTTTAGGAAGCAGGATTTACGAGAAGGTGAATGTGGAATGGAAAGAGGAAGATAATATACTAGTTCAACGTCGTTTGGACAAGGATAAGCATCATTCGGCGGCTATCCCGGTTANTAGACACAATCAAATCATTCTTTGGGCTAAGGCAAATTGAAACCGTTCTAGAGCTTCTAAAAGGTGTTTAGGAAGCAGGATTTACGAGAAGGTGAATGTGGAATGGCAAGAGGAAGATAATATACTAGTTCAACGTCGTTTGGACAAGGATAAGCATCATTCGGCGGCTATCCCGGTTAAAAAAAAAATGGAGCTCCAAAGCGATAAGATACGGAGGTTCAACAGTTGTTCCTACACAGGCTACAAACACAACAACAATCGCAAAAGGAAGAGGATACGACTGTCCTTAAGGTAGAAACACAGATTACAATCTTCATAATACTTAAAACAAACTCAAAGTCTCCTAAAAGAAAACACATAAATAGTCTCTCATACAAAAATAAACCTAATTAAAAAGAAAGAAATAGCTAGAAAAGGAAAATAACTATGCTAAATTTGATAATGCGGGCAAAAAATCCCATAAGCAAAGTTTCCATGGGCAGAACTCGTGCCCGACCCGTCCCGCAATCATGAAAATTGCAAAAAAATGTGATGTTGCAAGTTTCTACAAAAATTCAGCTCCCGCATCATTCTCCATGGCTAGGAAAGACTACTTTTTCTTTGGAAGCTTCTAATATTAATTTAACACCATAAAAAAGTCATTGCACTATTGTGGCTAGGGGAGTTCCACTACAAAAGTCTATGCTCACGTCTTCTAAAGACAACTCCGAACACATAAGTCCTAAGATATGTCCTGATAGAATAAATATTCATTCTTTCCTTGCACAATCAAAGCAAAAACTGCATAGACAGCTATTCTCATGTACCAAGTCTCAAGTCATTAAATATGCACTATGATTCCCCCCGCTCCCCGTAATTAGCTAGACACATCCGACAAACAAGTTTATCTGGAGGAACCAACTATGGAACCAAATCTATAACATGTTGAACCACTCTATTATGGAAACCGACCGAGAGGTAAACCATCGGTACAGATGTCCGACAGCACCTTCAATAAGAGTTGCTACTTTTTTGGTATCGGCTACTTAGATTCACTAAGGCTCTGTTTGGGACAGCTGCAGCTTCTCAGCTTTTCAGCTGCAGCTGCGCTGCCCTAGGAAGCTGCTGTGAGGAAACAACTACGAGGAAGCTGGTTGTCTGTTTGGTGCAGCTGCGTCAAACAAGCTGTAAGACAGCTGTTTGTAAAAAAAAGACTATATTGCCCCTGTTTGGTAAAACTGTTGAAAAGAAGAGTATAACAATCAAAATTTTGGAACTTCAGTAATACCCCAAAGTGTCAACAACTTCTGCTTAAGAATAAAAACACATATGCAACACAATCTTATATATTTACATATCTAACACAAACTTTAAAGTTTTACGAATATTTGCATATTACTTTGGAGGTCTTACGAAAGAATTGGGTCGCATAATAAAATGCAATTGTAAACAACAGACAAATGTTACATTAAAAATATGGTATTATTTCAGATATTCCAAAAAAAGATAAAAGTAAAGATTACATTAATAAAAACAAAGAAGAGCATATTGAGCACAATTTTTATGTATTTACATATCTTCAAATGAAGAGGCTGGAGAAATGATAAGCACCTCCAACGATGGAAACACATAAAACTTGCAACCAAAACATACATTATGACCAAGCAATTTGATGAGGCATAAGAGCAGGAATCTAAAAAATTTGCTTCTCATAAAAATTAGAACTTTGAGTTGTTAACCATACTAAACAAGCAATATATATATTTTAGTACTTAAACCTTACAAATTAACTCCCATCAAGTTTCACAAAAAAAAAAAAACCAAATGTAGCTCCCGTGCTAGACTTTCCTCGAGTGATGTTCTTCATTCTCGGTCATCATCGTCGGGAGAATCCTCTGAATATTCTTCAACGTTTTAACGTTCATTGTTATAAAGAAACATAATAACAAAAATGTAAGCAAAGTTAGGTAGAAATTGGTGCCTATGCACTTTAACTAGTTATTAGTAAGTTTTTCAGTCGAAATTTATAGATTCGATAGTTTGTGAAAAAGAAAATTTTGAGGTTAGTAATTATATTCAAAGAAGAAGTGATAATTATATTCCCTGTTGTAATATAATCAATGTTACCGTACGATTAACCATCCATAAGAGGCGTAGCTTAATGAACTATTATTAAAGCTAGAAGTCATACTCTGAAAGGCAGGTAACTACTTATCCCAACGTTTTCTCAAGTTTATTCACCCTTAAAATTACTGTAACGAAGATAGTAGAAAACTAAGTATAAAAAACGATTTTCGAACCCCGATTAGGCTGAGAGCTGAACACCATTTACCGAGCTTCACAGAAATTGGACTCCTCCATTAATTTCGAATGCCGCACAAAACACGTCGCTCGTTTTATAGCCTCTCTCCAGCAGCAATCCTCAAAGCAAAGGAAACCTAATCAGCCGAAATACCAAGATATATTTATACAATCAAGAGAACAAACAATGGATTAAGACACCTCGCATTGGTTAGTCTGGATGAAGGGGCGGCCGAGTCGTTTAACGATCTCCTTCTTCTGCGTGAGGGCTTTCTTGGAGGCGTTGCGGTTGGGGTCGAGATGATAGAGCCCCATAAAGAGGACGAGCCTGCACGGCGCAGCACTAGCAGCGTATAGAACCAGCTCCTGCACCAACATAGCCTGCGAATCCTTCATCTTGCAAGCACGCGAGCGAGAGCGAGAGCGAAAAAAGAAAAGGAGAGAACTCGTGTTTGGGGCTCAAGTTTTTTGGTTGGGAACAACAAACGAAATGGCGAGATGGTGAGAGGAAACAATCGCGTGGGGGGCAGGGCAATTTGGAAAAATAGCGACGCCAAAGCTGGGGCCGCGAAGTCGATCCCGCGGCCAGCTTTTCGCCCGCTTTCGCGTCGTTTGGCCGTGAAGTTGGGAGACAAACAGTAAACATTTGTTGTATTGGGTCGTGCCGCACGAAAAAAGCGGCGCCAAGCGGACCCTAAATCAAAGACAACATATGTCAGTCTTGTTGGAGTCTCTGTCATAGATTCAACTTTAATCACTAGCATCTCTCTCTTGCTGGTTGGAAGCGGATAATCCTCTTTGACGTCTCCATTCTCTTATATGTCACAGTCTATTTCTTCAACCGCTTCCTATTCACTGAAAAAGAACACCCTCCTATTTGAGCAATCAGATACCATTTGGCCAAACTTTGATACTTGAAACATATACTAACGAGGATGAATTTGACAATGTTGATGTACTCCATCATATCTCCACTCTAGATTGATTCTTTCTCGGGCAGGGTCGGATTGAATGCTTCACTAGCTGTACTCTAACTGTCTGATCTAATTGTGGAATCCTATTTGAAGGGTGGTGTGGACTCGATACTGTTGTGCGGTCTGTCCACTCTCAAGTTTAGGTTCTAGACATCTTGTAATGACCAATAAAGTTGCAACTGTACCATATTGCCAATGGACAATCTCAATCCCCTTACATATCGAGTTATGGTGTTCTCCTATGGCTCCACTAGCCCACATTTCAACATAAACTTCTTGAGCTCAGTTCTGTACTCATTTATTGAGATCTTTCTATTGTAATTGGTAAAGTCTAAGCATACCTCATATTTATAATGTGTTGGGTAGATACTTGTGTTGCATCTCACATGTTATCTTGGACAAGATAATGATTTCAATTTTCTCACCCTGCTATCGAAGAACCTTCAAATTCTCCCACCATAAAAAAAAACATTATTTCTTAGCTTAATAATGACTAGTTTAACTCTTTTATCAAGTGGAATGCCTTTATACTTGAAAATTTTATTTCACTGGTTGGAGCCACTTCAATAAAATTGTTTGAAATCATATGACTGTCAAAATCTAATAAATCCACATTTACTGTAAGATCTTGACATCTATGATATTCCATGTCAAATTATCGGGATGTTAATTCTTCGTCGCTAAAACTTCCCGATGTGAGAGATTTACTTTCAAAATTTAATAAAATTTATTTCACTAGTTGGAGCTACTCAATAAAATCGCTTGAAACCATACGACTGTCAAAATCTAATAAATCCACCTTTACTGCAAGATCTTGACTTCTATGATATTTCATGTCAAATTATCGTGATATTGATTCTTCGTCGCTAAAACTTCTCGATGCGAGAGATTTATTTTCTCCCCTCAATTTAGAGAGTCACCATTGTGACTATGAGTGACGTCTTCAGATTGTCTTCTCTCAAAGATGGCAAGCATTTCCTGAAGTTGAAGGTTTTTCACTGCATATCCTCCATAGTAAACTTCTAAATAACTCTATGCATATTTCTAATAGACGGCATTGTATAATTTTATTTCGATCAATGTTTTGACTGATGTATAACAACAACAAGGCTTTATCTCAATAAGTGTCGGCTATATGAATCCTTTTACTCCTTTGTGTTCTATTGAGTGTCATTTTTCATTTAATTCTAATAAACTAAGATCCATTTCTATAAAACATGCCCTAAGTTTTTTAGGTCTGCCTCTACCTATCTTAATATAAGTCAAATCTAAAACATCTACTCTCCTAGCAGGGTCATCAGAGGGTCGATGTTTAATGTGACCAAACCATCTAAGGCGACTCTCTAGCCTTGTCTGCCACTGGAACTACTCCAATCCAATCATAAAAATATTCATTTCACATTTTATCTCAAAGCGTAAAGCCACTCATCCACTTGAGCATTCTCATCTCAACAACACTTGATGTTATGCTTCTCTTTTACAGGCAAATAATCTACACCATAAAGTATTGCAGGTCTCGCCACCATCTTATAATTTCTTTCTTCAAGTTTAAGCGATGCTTTTCTATCACACGATAGGCTTGATACATTCATCCTATTCAACCATCCAACATTAACTCTTCTTAGTAACATCCCCATCTATAACACCATTACTCTGAACAAAAAAACCCGAGATATCCAAAATGTTCACTACTTTTAATGACTTGATCACTCATTGTTACAACCCGCCATTAGATCTACTACTACTAAAATTAGATTCCATGTATTCAGTTTTAGATCAACACAAATGAACGTTTTTAGACTTCAAAGTTGAACTCCATAACTCAAAATTTACCTGAACCCCCTCTATAGTCTTATCCACAAGAAGGATATCATCAATGAAAAACATACACCAAGCTACATCCCCCTGTAAATTTCCAGTAATAACATCCACAAATATAGTAAAAAGGTATAAGCTTAAAGTCGAACCATGATGCAATCCGACTGAGATATAAAAATACTTGTTCAATTTTGTGTTCGAACACAGGTAACAACTCTAGTACATAAATCTTTAAAGAATTGAATATAAGCAATATCAACTTCTTTCTTTTCTAAAACTCTCTAAAGTACTTCTCTTAGAACTTTATCATAAGTTTTTTTTCTAAATTAACAAAATCATATGTTGTTCATCTTTACTCTCTCTATACATCTTCATCAAACCTCTCAATAAATGTATAAATTTCATAGTAGAATTGCTTTGCATGAATCTAAACTGATTTTGATAATTTTTTGTATTACATCATAAACTATGTTCAATTATTATCCCATAGTTTTAATATATGGCACAATAACTTAAATCCTCTATAAATTGCAAACTCTAATGTATCCATTTACTTTTAAAAGTAGAAACTAATAGACTTTTTATCCACTCATCACACCTCTTTAGTTTTTAAAATAATATTAAAATGTTTAGTAAGGCAAAAAAATCACAATTTCCTAAAAATTTATATACTTCTACTTAAATACCTTCAGATCCTATTGCTTTCCACACTATATCTTTAAAGTCTCCTCAACTTGTATTATATTAATACTCTATTGAATATAAAAAAAATAATTATTATTTATGATTTTAAAATCACTAAATTCGATCATGTTTTCACAATCTTCATTAAAATATTTATCAAAATATCTCCCTCACATATGTTGAAAATTTCATCTAAAAAAATAGTTTTTTTTTTAATTTTCAACATTAATACACTTAAACTAAATATTTGTTTTTCTTGTTTTTTTGCTTGCCTAGTTTATACATATTTATCTTTCAATTGTTTTAGTATCTAATATATTATAAATATCAAGAGAAGTAAAACCTTTAATATCACGAATTATTCTCTTAGACTCTCCACGCCACATTATATTTTTTCAAATCCTCAAAATCTTACATTTAAACCAATTTTTATAACAAAATTTCTTATTTCCTATTTTTACTTGCACATTANTAGTTTTTTTTTTATTTTCAACATTAATACACTTAAACTAAATATTTGTTTTTCTTGTCTTTTTGCTTGCCTAGTTTATACATATTTATCTTTCAATTCTTTTAGTATCTAATATATTATAAATATCAAGAGAAGTAGAACCTTTAATATCACAAATTATTCTCTTAGACTCTCCACGCCACATTATATTTTTTCCCATCCTCAAAATCTTACATTTAAACCAATTTTTATAACAAAATTTCTTATTTCCTATTTTTACTTGCAAATTATTACTCTACCACAAATTATTTATATTTATAAAAGTTTTCCCTTCTCCAATCATATTTTTTGCAACTTACTTAATAATACCCTTTACTTTATCCTATATATTATTAGCTTCTTCATGAACATCCAAATCATAAGATCATGATGTTTACTCATAAAAATAATTTTATTTGTCTTTTAAGTGCCCCGTTTAATTTTATAATAATATTATATTGTATTTTTTTCCGATCTTTAATCTTAAAATCCAAACCTACTAACCAATATAAGGTACTTAAATTTTCTCTTGGCATGATCTTACAATCCTTATAATCTTGAAGATCTATTTTTCTCATAAGAAAATAATAAATATATTTTATTAGATCTATTTTTATAAGTGATAATATTCTCAGCTCTTTTCTTAAATAAGTATTAGCAACAGTAAAATTATAAGCTAAAAAAATCTAATATAGCTCTATATTCTTCATTAATCATTCCAAAATCATAGTCACCGCAAATACTTCTAAAATCTTTTATCATTTTACTAACATGTCCATTTAAATCTCCTCCAATAAATTTTTTTCTTCAAGAGATATTCTTTGTATTATGATTTTAGGTCAGCATATACTCCTCCACAAGCTAAATGTACACCATTTGCAAAAGGAAGATGATACAACACTAATTAGGAAGTGTTTGACTACGGGAAGGATTTCTGTTAGAAGGATTTAGTAAATTTGAATTTATTAAAAACAACCCCATGCTGGATTTATTAAATCTAGATTTTAACATGTCTGAAATTTCATAAATCTATTAAACATGTGTTTTTTTATGTTTGGCTAGATTTAGTAAATTCGACAGATAAATCTTATTAATAAAGCGCTACCAAATAACCCCTAGTAGAAATATATATTACAATCTTCATAATACTCAAAACAAAGTCAAAGTCTCCTAACTCTCGTGTAGAAATAAATATAATTAGAAGAAGAGAAATAAGAAACAAGACTGGAAAACCTAAATGATTATGTTGAGTATGATAACCAAAGTAGAAAATTCTGTAAGCAAAGTTTTCACGGGTAAGACTTGTGCCCTCCTATCCCACAATTGCAGGAATCACAAAACTCATGTTGTCACAAGATTTTTATGGATTTTTGTGGAACTGCAGCTCCCGCATCACAAATACTTATAAGACTATCGACCAACCTTCACTTGAATGCAAGCCGCCCCTCTCATTTTCATGAAATTAGCATTCACCTACTTCTTCTTAACGAAATACTTCTCAGACCGATGTCCTCAAGGTATTTTTCTAATTCATCCATGTAACAATCCTTATTCCAATTTCTATAACACAGGTTAGAAGAACCACCCTAACTTTAACTAGAATAACAATTATGGTGGAGGAAACCAACAATGGGATAATAATCAAGCAACTCCTATTGGGAATTATAGTCAAGTTAATTCTAACTTTAGACATTCTCATCCTCCTAGATTTAACTAGAACCCACAATTTAAGGAGAAAAAGTAGTCGTTGGAGGAAGTTGTTTTGCAAATGGAGAATCAACTGCAAAGTCAATGTACTGCTATAAGAAATATTGAGAACCATTTGGGGCAGATTGCTAACTCACTTAGCAATCAACCTCAAGGAACTCTTTCTAGCAATACAGAGATTAACCCTAAGGAGAAGAATAGTGAGCACGTCAAAGCTGTGAAAGGAGCGGAAAATAGTTGGAAGATGTAGTTCAGAAGAATCTTGCGTTAGAGAAAAAGCATTTAGAGCTTGAAAAACCTATGGAAAATATTTCTAAGGAATCAGAGAAATCAGTTTCACCAACTCGAATTAACTTAGAAAAATGTCCAACTCTTTTTTCTCAAAGAAGGCAACAACAAAAACTTGATCAATAATTTTCAAGAAACTGATAATTAATATTTCTTTTGCTGAGACTCTAGAGCAAATGCCCAGTTACATAAAGTTCTTCAAGGAAGTAGGTTAACTTGAAATTTCTACTTAAGGAACATCACGTACATGACCAATGTACTCAACTATGTAGATACTTAACCTCAATATTAGACTCTCAAGAACTATCTCAAATTAAATGTACATCTAGACCTTAGCCTCAAAGAATTTCCTATAATACCCAAACCATCATCATCCTTATGCTTTAGGATAGTGATTTCTCAAGATGTATTTGATATTTGAACTTGAATCAATAAATTATCATAACACATTGACACTTCAATGATCGTGTAGGAACCTCTTAAACATTAAAAATCATAATGGTCCCCTTCAACCATTTTAAGTCAAATTTGGATCTTCGAATCCTAGCATGTGAGAATGAATGTCCTTTTACGCCGAGTATCTTCCTTAACATTAATGTATACTATTATTGAACAGTAAATTAAAGGCTCTAGGAAGAAGGAATTTAGGACTTCATTCAGCTTAAGATGATAACTTATCTAAACTTTTTTTTAGCGTTCTAAGAATTTGTTTCATCCACCTTACACCATCAGAAGTTTAGGTTTCATAATTAAAATGATGACATTTTAAATTACATAAACAACACAAAGAATGGATAGGTCTTTGAGAATTACTTGAAAGAAATTACTTGGAGCATTCTGCCATTTTTACTACTATACCCCCTATATTTATATTTGAAAAAAGAAAAAAATGTTGTTCTGGTCATTGGTTAAGATGGACTTCATCTTATAACTGATTGCTATGTGAACTTGATTTGACGTGCATGCAATCTTAGTAGCGACAAAAATGCTGTATTTTGTATAATCTGTGTAAAAATGATCAAGCCAATATCTTTATAGTTCTTTCCATTTAGAATCCAATTATTAAAAGAAAATACAGCTACTGACCTTAACAGTAATAGTCCCCCTGTCTTTCTTATCCTTTATCTTCATCATATCCAGTGAAGGTAGCAATCGAAGCTCAAATTCTTTAATAATTTCAGCTTCCAATTCAACCAACGGCAACTTGACTACACCCAATTTCTTATCTTGTGAAAGGTCATCTTCATCAAAAACCTAGAGATAACAGCAAACAAAAGTAGCAAGATTTCAGCACAGCATCAAAGATGCTTGTTTTCTTTTTAAAGGAAAACAGTGATGGAAAATGTAAGAAAATTCAAGAAGGACTAACTAAACTTAAACACATAATTGAAACAGAACGGTCAAGCCATTTACTCATGATGGGTTTCAAAAATTCATTTACAGGTAATTTTGTCCAAAAATGTTATTTGGCCGGGCAAAGAAAAAAAAACTCATGCAGCAAGCCTTATCCAAGTATCAAAAGGAGCATCAATTGCAATAGTCAATAAGCTCCCACATATGCAATAGCTTTTTTATAAAGTCAAAAATATTATAACAAGAATATAATACAAGTACATTAAGGTCAATTAACAAGAATTGCCAGAGAAAAGGGTCATAAGCAAAATACAGATAAAGTGAAAGCTTGAGAAACTAAATCCCCAGATACATGAGAACTATAAAATGCCTCATTTGAATCTCCTAGATTAAAGTCTAATGAAAACGGAGGAGGTGACAATATTTTTTTTTTTACTCCACAACAATTCTTGGTGAACTCCAAAACATCCTATATGCTAAAGAGTCGACATATGTTGGTACTCTCATCTGCGAAATAGAAGAAGATGGAAGCATTTAGAGAAATTTGAGGGGATGGAAAGAGATGTCGTACACAACTTGAGTTGTTCCAGATAAGTGGAAAGGAATTTGGAGGGATAGGGGGGTGTTGGTAGTGAAAGAGAAGCCACTACTAGATGATAAATAGGAGTAGACATAGGCTCTAAACACAAAGGAAAAGCTGGTTTTAAGTTCCAACTATAGGCCTGATTCGACTTGGATATTTTTAGAGTGGCTGCAAGTTGACTCTAATCCTTTTGTAGTATATTATGTATTTAAGAATTTGATTTCATTAATTCTAGATAGAGTAAACATGCCCAAAAATCTTGCAGAAATAATATTGGATGTTCTAATTTGAGTTTCAACAAATATCCCACAATTTCAGGAGTTAATCAAAACCTCTTTTCCCAAGTTAGAAATAGCATCTAGTTCAACAAGGAAACGAGCTATTAATGACTTGGAGAAATGAGTAAAAGCATTATCAACTTATAAGGGTTTGCCAAATATTAAACTCAATGAATATAGTGATGAATGGTTGAAATAATGTAGTCGAAGTCAAGGAATTGACATCTATATTGGAGTAATTGGTGGTTCATCTAAAAGTTTAAAATGGGACAAACATTTTAGCAAACGTATTAAAAAGTCACTGATATAGTTAAGTCAAGCTATAAAAAGCTCGGTGCAGTCAATCTTTAAGGATAATTTGATAATGATAAATGAGACAAAAAGCTATGGATAATCTTCATATTAGGATGAGCCACTAGAATTTGAATAAAAAAATAAAGAGGTCTAATAAGCCCAGTGATCTCCTTGTCAGTGAAATAAGTGCAAATTTCCCTTCGTGCTTAGAGAGAATGTTAGAAGAATGTGAAAGTACATGTTGATTAAGAAAATATAGAAATATTATTTTTCATAAGAATGAACGAACACTATCATTCAGCTCACAAATAACTTATACAAAAGAGTAGAGGTATGATGGGCATTAGGATGTTCCACTCTGGAGAAGACTACCTAACAGGAATAGCCAAAGAGGGATAAAAGAGAAGGGGCTTGAAAAATCAATGGTAAAGGAAGTCGATCCAAGTTGTAATTTGNTTATAGAATAGAAGTTTCTCTGGTTAGCTTAAGAGATAAGCGAGATTCATCTCATATGGTCCATATGGACAAAGGTGCTTCGTTTTGGGCTTATCCACTCTGGAGAGCATAAGACGGAAACATTACAATTGTTAGGTTTATCTTCACTGTCTTCTTCAGTCATTATGATGTGGATTTCCGTATGGTGTCATTATATGACACTAAAGATAAATCCCAAGTCTCAATGCATGAAGCCCATGTATTCATTGTACACAAGAGCCCCCTCAAAGCCTTCATGCTCCAAGAGGATTGCCTTTAACACCAAACAACTCAAGCGTCCCAACAGGCGTGAGGATCATCAATTTCTAATTGATCACAACCCCTCCTACATGGGTTACTGTGAGGAGACGCAGATGATTCAATCTTGAATCTTAGTTATCTCCTTGAGCCATATCAAATTGCTCGAGGGCAAAATGAGTATTCAAAATGTGCTAGAAGTCCATTTGATAACTTCAAGAAGTAGTTTGGGCAAGTGCACGTGAGAGAATGCTAATGCACGGGATACAATAGATCATTGGCCTCCATTAATACGTATCTATCAGTTACGTGCAACATCTCTAGAATCTAATACCAATCTTGTACATTTTGGGCTTAATACCAAGCTTATAAGCTAAAACTTTATAAATTTTGATATTTGTATTCAAAATCAACTCTCGATCACTAATTGGATCAAATGGTCAAGGACAAAGTACAACTAAAGTTGTCCTGCACTCCTGGTCAAGGACAAAGTACAACTAAAGTTGTCCTGCACTCCTCACATTGTTATAAATGTGCTTTATCTTAATCAGATTATGGTTTATAAGAGAATCCGAATGTCTATTAACCTCATCCATCTTAATAAAAGCAAAACATGATCCAAGGCTTATAAAAAACACATGGCCCAATTACATTTTTATCAACCAACGACCAATTGTCAATTTAAGCCCTTGACATTAATTATTGAAAAAATGAGTGAGATTTCAAATGAAAGGATTATATTAAGTTATCCAAAAAGAGCAAATATAAAAATTAAACGATTTAATGAACTTTCTAAGAACTATATAGAGCAAAAGTAAATAGCTAATTAATAAAAATATTTAAAAAATAAAAAAGAGTTTCACATGATTACATTTCAAACTACTTTCAAAAAAATTAAATACATGATTTAATACTTTATGTTTTAATGCAATAAAAAAACACAAGACATATAACTTCAATCATTGATTGAGAAGCAACAATGAAATCCTTTAGCCCAATCCAATGAAAATCTTGTCCATCGATTCAACCCATGATCCATCAAACCACAACTTATATGTATTTTCTTGCACCATAAATACTAAATGAACCCTAATCTTCATTTTCAATACCATTAAATAGTCAAAATTTCCATGAAATGGATGAAGTACCCCCTTTTATGGTTCAATAAAGAGCATGGAACCCAAATAGTTGTGGTAGACTCCACAAACTAACGAGATTGTTAGATAACCCTCAATCAAAATTCAAAAAAAAAAAAAAAATGAATGATAGAAGCTTATCAAACTTGACACAATCTTGAATAGGCTAACGAATGAGATGAAACATCTAATTACTTGTAATGGGACCTAGAACAAGATGAATTTATTGACAATGTTTAAGCATAAAACCTTCACCAAATAATCTTCAAAATTTTAAAAAAACTCAAACTAAAAGAAATCCTCTTTTATGAGTCAGTAAAATGTACGGAATTTTCAATTTGATTTTGTGGACCATCTAATTAAGGTCATATCACCACTAAGCTTCTAACTTGAAACATTGTTAAAATAATATTTGAAGATCCTAAAATTACAAAAAACAAACTCTTAGAACCTTACTACACACAAAGTAAGGACGGGGTGCATTACTTATTAAATGTGCCGTTTCAAAATGCCTGACCAACTCAATCAATTTTTAAACATAGCAACACACACCCAATAAATTTAGCACTGATTGCACCACGCAGAATAGTAAATAGAGAGATGTCCTCCTACAAGAAGGACACCTTATCCAAAATCATAAGAGCAATTGCCAAAGGCGAGAAAGGTGGAATGTCGTGCGTTGACAATTAAATGCATCTCAAAGTTTGAATGCTAAGCATTGTCAAAATAATTTCCTCAATCACCATCAAAATTGCATTGCCTACAAGTTAAACACAATTCATCAAGTACCTATCAAACATAGAAGGCTAAGTCAAGATTCATCTAGCTTTCCATAATTTGAACTTGTAAAGTCCATCATTGAAGCCTATTCTATAGGAATAATGCCTCATCTATAGGGAAAGGATGAAAGATATACTTGTGGCTCCTTCAAAAGTGAAGCAGAAAGGCCTATACTTGGGCTTCCCTAAAAGATTAGGATTATAAGCCCACCATAATCAACAAAACAATGGCTACCCCTATAAGAATCTCACACCTTACACCACACACAAATACAAAGTATTTTACTCTCCCAACAAAAAAAAAATTGAGTTGTAAGACCTAGCCCAAACCTTTAGGCCTCCTTAAAAGGGCCCAATTATCCAATAATGTTGATACAAACAATAATGTTGATACAAAGTCATTAAGTTCATAAAACAAAATCCTCCACAAATAAAACATACATCCCAAATTCATTCCTTATCAAGCAAATGAATATCAAGTATTTTAAGACTTTTCTATCAAACAAACATATGTAAGATGTCTCAAATTATACATCAAGTTTGCACCAAAGATACAAACCTCAATTACAATTCACAGACACAATCAAATCATTCTTTGGGCTAAGGCAAATTGAAACCGTTCTAGAGCTCCTAAAAGGTGTTTAGGAAGCAGGATTTACGAGAAGGTGAATGTGGGATGGCAAGAGGAAGATAAAATACTAGTTCAACGTCATTTGGACAAGGATAAGCATCATTTGGCGGCTATCCCATCTAAAAAAAAAAATGGAGCTCCAAAGCGATAAGGTACGGAGGTTCAATAGTTGTTCCTACACAGGCTACAAACACAACAACAATCGCAAAAGGAAGAGGATACGAGTCTCCTTAAGGTAGAAACAGTGATTACAATCTTCATAACACTTAAAACAAACTCAAAGTCTCCTAAAAGAAAACACATAAATAGTCTCTCATACAAAAATAAACCTAATTAAAAAGAAAGAAATAGGAAATTTAAGGCTAGAAAAGGAAAATAACTATGCTAAATTTAATAATGGGGGCAAAAAATCCCATAAGCAAAGTTTCCATGGGCAGAACTCGTGCTCGACCCGTCCCGCAATCATGAAAATTGCAAAAATTTGTGATTCTGCAAGTTTCTACAAAAATTCAGCTCCCGCGTCATTCTCCATGGCTAGGAAAGACTACTTCTTCTTTGGAAGCTTCTAATATCAATTTAACACCATAAAAAAGTCATTTCACTATTGTGGCTAGGGGAGCTCCACTACAAAAGTCTATGCTCACGTCTTCTAAAGACAACTCTGAACACATAAGTCCTTCCAAGATATACCCTGATAGAATAAATATTCATTCTTTTCTTGCACAATCAAAACAAAAACTGCACAGACAGCTATTATCATGTACCAAGTCTCAAGTCATTAAATATGTACTATGATTCCCCCCGCTCCCTGTAATTGGCTAGACACATCCGACAAACAAGTTTATCTGCAGGAACCAACTATGGAACCAAATCTATAACATGTTGAACCACTCTCTATGGAAACCGATCGAGAGGTAAACCATCGGTACATATGTCTGACAGCTCCTTCAATAAGAGTTGCCAATTTTTTGGCATCGGCTCCTTAGATTCACTAAATCAAAGACAACCTATGTCAGTCTCGTTGGAGTCTCTATCATAGATTCAGCTTTAATCACTAGCATCTCTCTCTTGCCGGTTGGAAGTGGATTATCCTCTTTGACGTCTCCATTCTCATCTATGTCACAGTCTATTTCTTCAACCACTTCCTGTTCGCTGAAAAAGAACACCCTCCTATTTGAGCAATCAGACACCATTTGGCCAAACTTTGATACTTGAAACATATACTAACGGAGATGAATTTGACAATGTTGATGGACTCCATCTTATCTCCACTCTGGATTGATTTTTTCTCGGGCAGGGGTGGATTGAATGCTTCACTAGCTGTACTCTAACTGCCTGATCTAATTGTGGAATCCTATTTGAAGGGTGGTGTGGACTCGATATTGTTTGCGGTCTGTCCACTCTCAAGTTTAGGTTCTAGACATCTTGTAATGAACAATAAGATTGCAACTGTAACATATTGCCAATGGACAATCTCAATCCCCTTACATATCAAGTTATGGTGTTCTCCTATGGCTCTACTAGCCCACATTTTAACATAAACTTCTTGAGCTCAATTTTGTACTCATTTATTGAGATCTTTCTATTGTAATTGGTAAAGTCTAAGCATACATCATATTTATAATGTATTGGGTAGATACTTGTGTTGCATCTCACATGTTATCTTGTACAAGATAATGATTTCAAATTTCTCACCTTGCTATCGAAGAATCGTCAAATTCTCCCACCATAAAAAAACATTGTTTCTTAGCTTAATAATGACTAGTTTAACTCTTTTATCAGGTGGAATGCCTTTATACTTAAAAAATTTATTTCGCTGGTTGGAGCCACTCAATAAAATTGTTTGAAATCATATGACTGTCAAAATCTAATAAATCCACATTTACTGCAAGATCTTGACTTCTATGATATTCCATGTCAAATTATCGGGATGTTGATTCTTCGTCGCTAAAACTTCCCGATGCGAGAGATTTACTTTCAAAATTTAATAAAATTTATTTCACTGGTTGGAGCCACTCAATAAAATCGCTTGAAACCATATGACTGTCAAAATCTAATAAATCCACATTTACTGCAAGATCTTGACTTCTATGATATTCCATGTCAAATTATCGGGATATTGATTCTTGGTCACTAAAACTTCCCGATACGAGAGATTTATTTTCTCCCCTCAATCTAGAGAGTCACCATTGTGACTATGAGTGACGTCTTCAGATTGTCTTCTCTCAAAGATGGCAAGCATTTCCTGGAGTTGAAGGTTTTTCACTGCATATCCTCCATAATAAATTTCTAAATAACTCTATGCATATTTCTACTAGGCAGCATTGTATAATTTTATTTCGATCAATGTTTTGACTGGTGTATAACAACAACAAGGCTTTATCTCAATAAGTGTCGGCTACATGAATCCCTTTACTCCTTTGTGCTCTATTGAGTGTCATTTTTCATTTAATTCTAATAAACTAAGATCCATTTCTATAAAGCATGCCCTAAGTTTTTTTAGGTCTACCTCTACCTATCTTAATATAAGTCAAATCCAAAACATCTATTCTCCTAGCAGGGTCATCAGAGGGTCGATGTTTAATGTGACCAAACCATCTAAGGAGACTCTCTACCCTTGTCTGCCACTGGAACTACTCCAATACAATCATAAAAATATTCATTTCACATTTTATCTCAAAGCGTAAAACCACTCATCCACTTGAGCATTCTCATCTCAACAACACTTAATGTTATGCTTCTCTTTTACAGGCAAATAATTTGCGCCATAAAGTATTGCAGGTCTCGCCACCATCTTATAATTTCTTTCTTCAAGTCTAAGCAATGCTTTTCTATCACACGATAGGCATGATACATTCATCCTATTCAACCATCCAACATTAACACTCCTTAGTAACATCCCCATCTATAACACCATCACTCTGAACAAAAAAACCCGAGATATCCAAAATGTTCACTCCTTTTAATGACTTGATCACTCATTGTTACAACCCGCCATTAGCTCTAATATTACTAAAATTAGATTCCATGTATTCAGTTTTAGATCAACACAAATGAACATTTTTAGACTTCAAAGTTGAACTCCATAACTCAAAATTTCCCTGAACCCCCTCTATAGTCTTATCCACAAGAAGGATATCATCAACGAAAAACATACACCAAGCTACATCCTCCTGTAAATTTCCAGTAATAACATCCACAACTATAGCAAAAAGATATAAGCTTAAAGTCGAACCATGATGCAATCCGACTGAGATATAAAAATACTTGTTCAATCTTGTGTTCGAACACAGGTAACAACTCTAGTACATAAATCTTTAAAGAATTGAATATAAGCATTATCAACTTCTTTCTTTTCTAAAACTCTCTAAAGTACTTTTCTTAGAACTTTATCATAAGTTTTTTTCTAAATTAACAAAATCATATGTTGTTCATCTTTACTCTCTCTATACTTCTTCATCAAACCTCTCAATAAATGTATGACTTTCATAGTAGAATTGCTTTGCATGAATCTAAACTGATTTTGATAATTTTTTGTCTTACATCATAAACTATGTTCAATTATTATCCCATAGTTTTAATATATGGCACAATAACTTAATTCCTCTATAATTTGTAAACTCTAATGTATCCATTTATTTTTAAAAGTAGAAACTAATAGACTCTTTATCCACTCATCACACCTCTTTAGTTTTTAAAATAATATTAAAATGTTTAGTAAGCCAAAAAAATTATAGTTTCCTAAAAATTTATATACTTCTACTTAAATACCTTCAGTTCCTATTGCTTTCCACACTATATCTTTAAAGTCTCCTCAACTTTTATTATATTAATACTCTATTGAATATAAAAAAAATAATTATTATTTATGATTTTAAAATCACTAAATTTGATNTACACCTCTTTAGTTTTTAAAATAATATTAAAATGTTTAGTAAGCCAAAAAATTCACAGTTTCCTAAAAATTTATATACTTCTACTTAAATACTTTCAGATCCTATTGATTTTCCACACTATATCTTTAAAGTCTCCTCAACTTTTATTATACTAATTCTCTATTGAAAATAAAAAATTATTATTATTTATGATATTAAAATCACTAAATTCGATCATGTTTTCACAATCTTCATTAAAATATTTATCAAAATATCTCCCTCACATATGTTGAAAATTTCATCTAAAAAAATAGTTTTTTTTTTATTTTCAACATTAATACACGTAAACTAAATATTTGTTTTTCTTGTCTTTTTGCTTGCCTAGTTTATACAAATTTATCTTTCAATTGTTTTAGTATCTAATATATTATA
This sequence comes from Phalaenopsis hybrid cultivar, assembly GCA_002079205.1. Taxonomy (NCBI): domain Eukaryota; kingdom Viridiplantae; phylum Streptophyta; class Magnoliopsida; order Asparagales; family Orchidaceae; genus Phalaenopsis; species Phalaenopsis hybrid cultivar. The sequence goes on from JXCR01051666.1 coordinate 86,806, forward strand.
AATATCATGAAAAGTAGAACCTTTAATATCACAAATTATTCTCTTAGACTCTCCACGTCACATTATATTTTTTGTCATCCTCAAAATCTTACATTTAAACCAATTTTTATAACAAAATTTCTTATTTCCTATTTTTACTTGCAAATTATTACTCTACCACAAATTATTTATATTTATAAAAGTTTTCCCTTCTCCAATCATATTTTTTGTAACTTACTTAATAATACCCTTTACTTTATCCTATATAGTATTAGCTTCTTCATGAACATTCAAAATCATAAGACCATGATATTTACTCATAAAAATAATTTTATTTGTCTTTTAAGTGCTCCCGTTTAATTTTATAATAATATTATATTGTATTTTTTTTCCAATCTGTAATCTTAAAATCCAAACCTACTAACCAATATAAGATACTTAAATTTTCTCTTGGCATGATCTTACAATCCTTATAATCTTGAAGATCTATATTTCTCATAAGAAAATAATAAATATATTTTATTAGATCTATTTTTATAAGTGATAATATTTTCATCTCTTTTCTTAAATAAGTATTAGCAACAGTAAAATTATAAGCTAAAAAAAAATCTAATATAACTCTATATTCTTCATTAATCATTCCAAAATCATAGTCACCGCAAATACTTCTAAAATCTTTTATCATTTTACCAACATGTCCATTTAAATCTTCTCCAATAAATTTTTTTCTTCAAGAGAGATTCTTTGTATTATGATTTTAGGTCAGCATATACTCCTCCACAAGCTAAATGTAAACCATTTGCAAAAGGAAGATGATACAACACTAATTAGGAAGTGTTTGACTACGAGAAGGATTTATGTTAGAAGGATTTAGTAAATTTGGATTTATTAAAAACAACCTCATGTTGGATTTATTAAATCTAGATTTTAACATGTCTGAAATTTCATAAATCTATAAAACATGTGTTTTTTTATGTTTGGTTGGATTTAGTAAATTCGATAGATAAATCTTGTTAATAAAGAGCTACCAAATACCCCCTAGTGGAAATATATATTACAATCTCCATAATACTCAAAACAAAGTCAAAGTCTCCTCACTCTCGTGTAGAAATAAATATAATTAGAAGAAGAGAAATAAGAAACAAGGCTGGAAAACCTAAATGATTATGTTGAGTATGATAACCAAAGTAGAAAATTCCGTAAGCAAAGTTTTCACGGGTAGGACTTGTGCCCTCCTATCCCACAATTGCAGGAATAACAAAAACTCATGTTGTCACAGTATTTTTACGGGTTTTTGTGGAGCTTCAGCTCCTGCATCACAAATACTTATAAGACTATCGACCAACCTTCACTTGAATGCAAGCCGCCCCTCTCATTTTCATGAAATTAGCATTCACCTACTTCTTCTTAACGAAATACTTCTCAGACCGATGTCCTCAAGGTATTTTTCTAATTCATCCATGTAACAATCCTTATTCCAATTTCTATAACACAGGTTAGAAGAACCACCCTAACTTTAACTAGAATAACAATTATGGTGGAGGAAACCAACAATGGGGTAATAATCAAACAAATTCTATTGGGAATTATAGTCAAGTTAATTCTAACTTTAGACATTCTCATGCTCCTAGATTTAACTAGAACCCACAATTTAAGGAGAAAAAGTAGTCGTTGGAGGAAGTTGTTTTGCAAATGGAGAATCAACTGCAAAGTCAATGTACTGCTATAAGAAATAGTGAGAACCAGTTGTAAAAGATTGCTAACTCACTTAGCAATCAACCTCAAGGAACTCTTCCTAGCAATACAGAGATTAACCCTAAGAAGAAGAATAGTGAGCACGTCAAAGCTGTGAAGTTAGGGAGCGGAAAATAGTTGGAAGATGTAGTTCAGGAGAACCTTGAGTTAGAGAAAAAACATTTAGAGCTTGAAAAACCTATGAAAAATATTTCTAAGGAATTAGAGAAATCAGTTTCACCAACTCGAATTAACTTAGAAAAACCTCCAACTCTGTTTCTCAAAGACGGCAACAACAAAAACTTGATCAATAATTTTCGAGATTTCTAGAAGTTTTCAAGAACTGATAATTAATATTTCTTTTGCTGAGGCCCTAGAGCAAATGCCCAGTTACATAAAGTTCTTGAAGGAAGTAGGTTAACTCAAAATTTCTACTTAAGGAACGTCACGTACATGACTAATGTACTCAACTATGTAGATAATTAACCTCAATATTAGACTCTCAAGAACCATCTCAAATTAAATGTACATATAGACCTAAGCCTCAAAGAATTTCCTATAATACCCAAACCATCATCATCCGTATGCTTTAGGATAGTGATTTCTCAAGATNTGTCAATGTACTGCTACAAGAAATATTGAGAACCAGTTGGGGCAGATTGCTAACTCACTTAGCAATCAACCTCAAGGAACTCTTTCTAGCAATATAGAGATTAACCCTAAGGAGAAGAATAGTGAGCACGTCAAAGCTGTGAAAGGAGCGGGAAATAGTTGGAAGATGTAGTTCAAAAGAATCTTGCGTTAGAGAAAAATCATTTAGAGCTTGAAAAACCTATGGAAAATATTTCTAAGGAATTAGAGAAATCAGTTTCACCAACTCGAATTAACTTAGAAAAATGTCCAACTCTTTTTTCTCAAAGACGGCAACAACAAAAACTTGATCAATAATTTTCGAGATTTCTAGAAGTTTTCAAGAAACTGATAATTAATATTTCTTTTGTTGAGACTCTAGAGCAAATGCCCAGTTACATAAAGTTCTTGAAGGAAGTAGGTTAACTCGAAATTTCTACTTAAGGAACATCACGTACATGACCAATGTACTCAACTATGTAGATACTTAACCTCAACATTAGACTCTCAAGAACTATCTCAAATTAAATGTACATCTAGACCTTAGCCTCAAAGAATTTCCTATAATACCCAAACCATCATCATCCGTATGCTTTAGGATAGTGATTTCTCAAGATGTATTTGATATTTGAACTTGAATCAATGAATTATCATAACACATTGACACTTCAATGATCGTGTAGGAACCTCTTAAACATTAAAAATCATAATGGTCCCCTTCAACCATTTTAAGTCAAATTTGGATCTTCGAATCCTAGCATGTGAGAATGAATGTCCTTTTATGCCGAGTATCTTCCTTAACATTAATGTATACTATTATTGAACAGTAAATTAAAGGCTCTAGGAAGAAGGATTTTAGGACTTCATTCAGCTTAAGATGATAACTTATCTAAACTTTTTTTTAGCGTTCTAAGAATTTGTTTCATCCACCTTACACCATCAGAAGTTTAGGTTTCATAATTAAAATGATGACATTTTAAATTACATAAACAACACAAAGAATGGATAGGTCTTTGAGAATTACTTGAAAGAAATTACTTGGAGCATTCTGCCATTTTTACTACTATACCCCCTATATTTATATTTGAAAAAAGAAAAAAATGTTGTTCTGGTCATTGGTTAAGATGGACTTCATCTTATAACTGATTGCTATGTGAACTTGATTTGACGTGCATGCAATCTTAGTAGCGACAAAAATGCTGTATTTTGTATAATCTGTGTAAAAATGATCAAGCCAATATCTTTATAGTTATTTCCATTTAGAATCCAATTATTAAAAGAAAATACAGCTACTGACCTTAACAGTAATAGTCCCCCTGTCTTTCTTATCCTTTATCTTCATCATATCCAGTGAAGGTAGCAATCGAAGCTCAAATTCTTTAATAATTTCAGCTTCCAATTCAACCAACGGCAACTTGACTACACCTAATTTCTTATCTTGTGAAAGGTCATCTTCATCAAAAACCTAGAGATAACAGCAAAAAAAAGTAGCAAGATTTCAGCACAGCATCAAAGATGCTTGTTTTCTTTTTAAAGGAAAACAGTGATGGAAAATGTAAGAAAATTCAAGAAGCACCAACTAAACTTAAACACATAATTGAAACAGAACGGTCAAGCCATTTACTAATGATAGGTTTCAAAAATTAATTTACAGGTAATTTTGTCCAAAAATGTTATTTGGCCGGGCAAAGAAAAAAAAACTCATGCAGCAAGCCTTATCCAAGTATCAAAAGGAGCATCAATTGCAATAGTCAATAAGCTCCCACATATGCAATAGCTTTTTTATAAAGTCAAAAATATTATAACAAGAATATAATACAAGTACATTAAGGTCAATTAACAAGAATTGCCAGAGAAAAGGGTCATAAGCAAAATACAGATAAAGTGAAAGCTTGAGGAACTAAATCCCCAGATACATGAGAACTATAAAATGCCTCATTTGAATCTCCTAGATTAAAGTCTGATGAAAACGGAGGAGGTGACAATATTTTTTTTTTTACTCCAGCAATTCTAGGTGAACTCCAAAACATCCTATATGCTAAAGAGCCGACATATGTTAGTACCCAAATCTGTGAAATAGAAGAAGATGGAAGCATTTAGAGAAATTTGAGGGGATGGAAAGAGATGTCGTACACAACTTGAGTTGTTCCAGATAAGTGGAAAGGAATTTGGAGGGATAGGGGGGTGTTGGTAGTGAAAGAGAAGCCACTACTAGATGATAAATAGGAGTAGACATAGGCTCTAAACCCAAAGGAAAAGCTGGTTTTAAGTTCCAACTACAGGCCTGATTTGACTTGGATATTTTAAGAGTGGCTGCAAGTTGACACTAATCCTTTTGTAGTATATTACGTATTTAAGAATTTGATTTCATTAATTCTAGATAGAGTAAACATGCCCAAAAATCTTGCAGAATGTGCAATAATATTGGATGTTCTAATCTGAGTTTCAACAAATATCCCACAATTTCAGGAGCCAACCCAAACCTCTTTTCCCAAGTTAGAAATAGCATCTAGTTCAACAAGGAAACGAGCTATTAATGACTAAGAGAAATGAGTAAAAGCATTATCAACTTATAAGGGTTTGCCAAATATTAAACTCAATGAATATAGTGATGAATGGTTGAAATAATGTAGCCGAAGTCAAGGAATTGACATCTATATTGGAGTAATTGGTGGTTCATCTAAAAGTTTAAAATGGGACAAACATTTTAGCAAACGTATTAAAAAGCCACTGATATAGTTAAGTCAAGCTATAAAAAGCTCGGTGCCGTCAATCTTTAAGGATAATTTGATAATGATAAATGAGACAAAAAGCAATGGATAATCTTCATATTAGGATGAGCCACTAAAATTTGCTAAAAATAAAAAAATAAAGAGGTCTAATAAGCCCAATGATCTCCTTGTCAGTGAAATAAGTGCAAATTTCCCTTGGTGCTTAGAGAGAATCTTAGAAGGATGTGAAAGTACGTGTTGATTAAGAAAATATAGAAATATTATTTTTCATAAGAATGAACGAACACTATCATTTGGCTCACAAATAACTTATACAAAAGACTAGAGGTATGATGGGCATTAGGATGTTCCACTCTGGAGAAGGCTACCTAACAGGATAAGCCAAAGAGGGATAAAAGAGAAGGGGCTTGAAAAATCAATGGTAAAGGAAGTCGATCCAAGTTGGAATTTGGAATGTTAAGTAAAACACAAATCCAATATGAAATAAAAGAATAAATATGGTGACTAAGGTGATGGGAAGAGCAGAAGTTCACCAAAAATGGGGCAGGTTTGATATTAAGAAAGTGTGAGCTTTGGAAACGAGCTAATGTACATAATCTTACTCTTTCACTGAAAGAATGCCCTCTTTGTGACAATAACCTCCAAGTTGAATTGATGATAGCCGAACCAAAAATAACATGAGGATTGAGAAATAATTACTCAATGACAAACATCACTTCACTGCATCAACCCCTTTTCTTCTAAAGCATGATTCCTGAATCTTATAGTATGATGCCATTTCTAAATCATTCTAAACAGGGGTGTCAAACATGCCAACTCGCCTGAACCCGACTTGTAAAATCTGAGTTCAGGTTGTCTTGGAATAATTTTCAGGTTGAGTTTGGGTTGAATATCCTAACTCGTTTAATTTTCAGGCTAGATTCGGGTTGACCCGTCAACCCCAAATTGACTTGAAATCGACACGTCAACCTAGAATTGACTTGAAATTGACCCAATTTTAACTCAAATAGCTATTATTTGTCATGTTAAATGGGTCATATATGTTGGGTTCGGGTTGGCGTGTTAAAAGCGGGTCGGGTTCGGTTTGAGATTTTTGACTTGTATATTTTTAGAGTCAAGTTTGGTTGGGGCATATTCAGATCGGGAACCCGACCAGCTGATGTGGATTGACACCCCTCATATGTGCATGCATGAATGTGCATGTATGTATGGATATATATGTATGATGTATGGATATATATGTATGCATCCATGGATGGATGGATGGATGGATGGATGGATGGATGGATGGATGGATGGATATATAGATATATATGTATGCATCCATGGATGGATGGATGGATGGATGTATGCATGTACGTATGGATTGATCTATGGATGGATGGATGGATGGATGGATGGATGGATGGATGGATGGATGGATGGATGAATGGCTGTATGGATGGATGGATGGATGGATGGATGGATGGATGGATGGATGCATGGATGGATGTTTGTATGGATGCATGGATGGATGTATGGATGTACGTACAGATGTACGTCTGAATGTATGGATGTATGTATCTCATGTATCTATGCATGTATTGATGTATGTATAGCGCATTATGTATGCATGCATGCATATATGCATGAATGTATGTATGCATAAATGCATGTATGGATGTAAGCATNCGAGAAACTAAATCCCCAGATACATGAGAACTATAAAATGCCTCATTTGAATCTCCTAAATTAAAGTCTAATGAAAACGGAGGAGGTGACAATATTTTTTTTTTACTCCAGCAATTCTTGGTGAACTCCAAAACATCCTATATGCTAAAGAGTCGACATATGTTGGTACTCTCATCTGCGAAANAATGAAAACGGAGGAGGTGACAATATTTTTTTTTTTACTCCACAACAATTCTTGGTGAACTCCAAAACATCCTATATGCTAAAGAGTCGACATATGTTGGTACTCTCATCTGCGAAATAGAAGAAGATGGAAGCATTTAGAGAAATTTGAGGGGATGGAAAGAGATGTCGTACACAACTTGAGTTGTTCCAGATAAGTGGAAAGGAATTTGGAGGGATAGGGGGGTGTTGGTAGTGAAAGAGAAGCCACTACTAGATGATAAATAGGAGTAGACATAGGCTCTAAACACAAAGGAAAAGCTGGTTTTAAGTTCCAACTATAGGCCTGATTCGACTTGGATATTTTTAGAGTGGCTGCAAGTTGACTCTAATCCTTTTGTAGTATATTATGTATTTAAGAATTTNATTTTAAGTTCCAACTACAGGCCTGATTTGACTTGGATATTTTTAGAGTGGCTGCAAGTTGACTCTAATCCTTTTGTAGTATATTATGTATTTAAGAATTTGATTTCATTAATTCTAGATAGAGTAAACATGCCCAAAAATCTTGCAGAAATAATATTGGATGTTCTAATTTGAGTTTCAACAAATATCCCACAATTTCAGGAGTTAATCAAAACCTCTTTTCCCAAGTTAGAAATAGCATCTAGTTCAACAAGGAAACGAGCTATTAATGACTTGGAGAAATNTTTGCAGAAATAATATTGGATGTTCTAATTTGAGTTTCAACAAATATCCCACAATTTCAGGAGCTAATCCAAACCTCTTTTCCCAAGTTAGAAATAGCATCTAGTTCAACAAGGAAACGAGCTATTAATGACTGAGAGAAATGAGTAAAAGCATTATCAACTTATAAGGGTTTGCCAAATATTAAACTCAATGAATATAGCGATGAATGGTTGAAATAATGTAGTCGAAGTCAAGGAATTGACATCTATATTGGAGTAATTGGTGGTTCATCTAAAAGTTTAAAATGGGACAAACATTTTAGCAAACGTATTAAAAAGCCACTGATATAGTTAAGTCAAGCTATAAAAAGCTCGATGCAGTCAATCTTTAAGGATAATTTGATAATGATAAATGAGACAAAAAGCTATGGATAATCTTCATATTAGGATGAGCCACTAAAATTTGAATAAAAAAATAAAGAGGTCTAATAAGCCCAGTGATCTCCTTGTCAGTGAAATAAGTGCAAATTTCCCTTCGTGCTTAGAGAGAATGCTAGAAGGATGTGAAAGTACATGTTGATTAAGAAAATATAGAAATATTATTTTTCATAAGAATGAAAGAATACTATCATTCAGCTCACAAATAACTTATACAAAAGAGTAGAGGTATGATGGGCATTAGGATGTTCCACTCTGGAGAAGGCTACCTAACAGGAATAGCCAAAGAAGTATAAAAGAGAAGGGGCTTGAAAAATCAATGGTAAAGGAAGTCGATCCAAGTTGTAATTTGGAATTTCAAGTAAAACATAGATCCAATATGAAATAAAAGAATAAATATGGTGACTAAGGTGATGGGAAGAGCAGAAGTTCACCAAAAATGGGGCAGGCTTGATATTGAGAAAGTGTGAGCTTTGGAAACGAGCTAATGTACATAATCTTACTCTTCCACTGAAAGAATGCCCTCTTTGTGACAGAATAACCTCCAAGTTGAATTGATGATAGCCGAACCAAAAATAACACGAGGATTGAGAAATAATTACTCAATGACAAACATCACTTCACTGCATCAACCCCTTTTCTTCTAAAGCATGATTCCTGAATCTTATAGTACGATGCCATTTCTAAATCATTCTAAACAGGGGTGTCAAAATTTGACCCAACATGCCAACTCGTCTGAAACCGACTTGAAAAATCTGAGTTTGACTCGGAATAATTTTCAAGTTGAGTTTGGGTTGAATATCCTAACCAATTTAATTTTTTAGGCTAGATTCAGGTTGACCCGTAACTTGAAATCGACACGTCAACCTAGAATTGACTTGAAATTGACCCAATTTTAACTCAAATAGCTATTATTTGTCATGTTAAATGGGCATATAGGTTGGGTTCGGGTTGGCGAGTTAAAAGTGGGTTGAGATTTTTTACTCGTATATTTTTAGAGTGAAGTTTAGTTGGGACATTCAGATCGGGAACCTGACCAGCTGATGTGAATTGACACCCCTCATATGTGCATGCATGAATGTGCATGTATGTATGGATTATGTATGGATGTATGGATATATATGTATGATGTATGGATATATATGTATGCATCCATGGATGAATGGATGGACGGATGGATGTATATATAGATATATATATGTATGCATCCATGGATGGATGGATGTATGTATGCNAAACCAAAAATAACACGAGGATTGAGAAATAATTACTCAATGACAAACATCACTTCACTGCAACAACCCCTTTTCTTCTAAAGCATGATTTCTGAATCTTATAGTACGATGCCATTTCTAAATCATTCTAAACAGGGGCCCGACTTGAAAAATCTGAGTTTGATTTGGAATAATTTTCAGGTTGAGTTTGGGTTGAATATCCTAACCCATTTAATTTTTTAGGCTAGATTCGGGATGACCTGTAACTTGAAATTGACACGTCAACCTAGAATTGACTTGAAATTGACCCAATTTTAACTCAAATAGCTATTATTTGTCATGTTAAATGGGTCATATAGGTTGGGTTCGGGTTGGCGAGTTAAAAGCGGGTTGAGATTTTTGACTCGTATATTTTTAGAGTCAAGTTTAGTTGGGACATATTCAGATCGGGAACCCGACCAGCTGATGAGAATTGACACCCCTCATATGTGCATGCATGTATGTGCATGTATGTGCATGTATGTATGGATTATGTATGGATGTATGGATATATATGTATGATTTATGGATATATATGTATGCATCCATGGATGGATGGATGGACGGATGGATGTATATATAGATATATATATGTATGCATCCATGGATGGATGGATGTATGTATGCNGCATTTAAGCATTTCTTTTTTTTTTTCAAAAGCTGTGAAAGCCTTCTAAGTAAGAGAAATAATAAGGATACAAAGAAATAATTAAGCAAAGAAGAATTAAACGATTAAATAAAAAAATTTATTTCAGAAAACGAAAGTTAAACAATAGGCCTAAAAAGATATAGAGAAATGGAAAATTCAAAGCTCTCTTTTTCTCTGAGAATTTATGCTATTTATATCAGGAATGCAATTGTTGTTCCTTTTGTTCCAAATTTTCCAAAAAAAGAACAAGAGTGGATCCCAAATATCTTTAGAATTATCTTTTGATTAAAAAGTCACCTCATGAAGATAATGTTGATCTGAGAGCAAGAGGAATTCCCAAACATCGTCAGCATTGCCTTTGATAAACGGCGTACTTTCATGAAGAGAATGTAGAGCAGAAGGTGACAAAAGTAGTAGTAACATTAAAAAAAAAAAGTTGCGTCCAAATGGTTAATGTAAATCAACATATGAAGAATGTGTGAGATTCATCCTCTGGGAGGAAATCTACATGACGTACTCTTTAGAGATGCCAAAGCACAAATGGGATAGAGAAAAGGAAAAGAATCGTTCCTAAAATAAGACTCCACCCAAAGAGAGCAATCATCAAAGACACTACACTACACTAAGGATTCCAAATCCAACAATAACTAGTAATAATACCATTACGTATTAAAAANCTGCATGACGTACTCTTTAGAGATGCCAAAGCCCTAATGGGATAGAAAAAAAAGGAAAAGAATCGTTCCTAAAATAAGACTCCACCCAAAGAGAGCAATCAACCAAGACACTACACTACACTAAGGATTCCAAATCCAACAATAACTAGTAATAATACCATTACGTATTAAAAATAATATGAGAAATTGACAGAGAATATACCTTCGGGAAGGAGCAAAAAATTCAAAAAACAATGTTTGAATCCAACCTAATCAATAAAACTAATTATATTAATTTGCAATATCTTTAACTAGACGAAAATGGAGATCCCTTGCGAGTGAAGATCCAGCCATAACTGTGGGAGAAATCGACAAAATAAAAGGATAGTATGAAGCTTTGCTAAAGGAAATTCATCCAAATAAAGTTTCAAAAAAAAATTTTTCAATATTATTTATACTCAAAAGAATACAACAACAACAACAAGGCTTAATCCCACTAAGTGAGCTCGGCTACGTGAATTCTTTTTCTCCATTGAGTCTCCTNTGATCCCTTGCGAGTGAAAATCCAGCCATAACTATGGGAAAAATAGACAAAATAAAAGGATAGTATGAAGCTTTGCTAAAGGAAATTTATCCAAATAAAGTTTCAATTTTTTTTTTTTCAATATTATTTATACTCAAAAGAATACTACAACAACAACAAGGCTTAATCCCACTAAGTGAGCTCGGCTACGTGAATTCTTTTTCTCCATTGCGTCTCCTATTGAGTGTCATATTTTCATTTAATTCTAATAGATTAAAATCATTTTTTATACAATAAGCCAATTCTTTTAGGTCTGCTTCTGCCTTTCTTAACATAAGTCGAATCTAAAACATCTCCTCTCCTAAGAGAATCATCAGATGGTCGGCGTTTAATGTGAGTAAACAATCTAAGACGACTCTCTCTAATCTTGTCGGGCACTGGNATACAATAAGCCAATTCTTTTAGGCCTGCTTCTGCCTTTCTTAACATAAGTCGAATCTAAAACTTCTACCTCCTAAGAGGATCATCAGATGGTCGGCGTTTAATGTGAGTAAACAATCTAAGACGACTCTCTCTAATCTTGTCGGGCACTGGAGCTACACCACCCTATTACGGATATATTCATTTCGTTTTTTGTCTCCAAGTGTCAAGCCACTCGTCCACCTAAGCATTCTGATCTCAACAACATTTAATTTTGTTTTATACTTCTCTTTTAAAGGCCAACATTTTGCGCCAAAAGAAAAAAATGAGATGAAAAAAAACCTANATCCCTTGCGAGTGAAGATCCAGCCATAACTCTGGGAGAAATCGACAAAATAAAAGGATAGTATGAAGCTTTGCTAAAGGAAATTCATCCAAATAAAGTTTCAATTTTTTTTTTTCAATATTATTTATACTCAAAAGAATACAACAATAAGGCTTAATCCCACTAAGTGAGCTCGGCTACGTGAATTCTTTTTCTCCATTGCGTCTCCTATTGAGTGTCATATTTTCATTTAATTCTAATAGATTAAAATCATTTTTTATACAATAAGCCAATTCTTTTAGGTCTGCTTCTGCCTTTCTTAGCATAAGTCGAATCTAAAACATCTACTCTCCTAAGAGGATCATCAGATGGTAGGCGTTTAATGTGAGTAAACAATCTAAGACGACTCTCTCTAATCTTGTCGGGCACTGGAGCTACACCACCCTATTATGGATATATTCATTTCATTTTTTGTCTCTAAGTGTCAAGCCACTCGTCTACCTAAGCATTCTGATCTCAACAACATTTAATTTTGTTTTATACTTTTCTTTTAAAGGCCAACATTTTGCGCCAAAAGAAAAAAAATGAGATGAAAAAAAAACCTAAGAATAATTTTTGGATACTCTTAATAAAATGAGGGATGAAGGTGCATTTACCCCTCCAAAAGAGGAAAAAAAATCATTTTACCAAGATATAAAACACCGAGCCTTGACTAGCAAACTCCANGTTTTATACTTCTCTTTTAAAGGCCAACATTTTGCGCCAAAAGAAAAAAATGAGATGAAAAAAAACCTAAGAATACTTTTTGGATACTCTTAATAAAATGAGGGATGAAGGTGCATGTACCCCTCCAAAAGAGGAAAAAAAATCATTTTACCAAGATATAAAACACCGAGCCTTGACTAGCAAACTCCAAATTAACAATTGCACTCGTTCTAATATTTAGAAAAATCTTCTTCAAATATTTGTTCCTTTCATTCAACATCTTCATATTTTGATGTGGTGCAATACAATTTGCAAATTTATATGGGCAAACAAAATAAAATGCATAATAAAAGAATGCATCTAATAAACCAGATTAATCATAGAGAAGGGCTAANTAAAATGCATAATAAAAGAATGCATCTAATAAACCGGATTAATCGTAGAGAAGGGCTAATGGGATTTACACTTTCATTGATTACAAATTTAAATTAAATTTTGGATTCAAAAAGAGAGGTAAGCAATAAAAATGAGCATTACTTTTATTTTATTTTTATACAAGGCTAACATACACCACCNGGGCTAATGGGATTTACACTTTCATTGATTACAAATTTAAATTAAATCTTGGATTAAAAAAGAGAGGTAAGCAATAAAAATGAGCATTACTTTTTTTTATTTTTTATACAAAGCGAACATACACCGCCTTATAGAAGTGGAGCCTTATGGTTTTTTTTTATTTTTTGCATATTAATATATAGTCACTAACCTTGTGATCATAATCTCACGTCTCATTCACGAGGTGGAGATGGACTTGTCAATATCAAGTATTCTTAAAATGTCTTATGGTCATGTTTATGGCAGGAAATGCAAAACTCCACTAAGTTGGGTCTAAGTGGAACACCAAATGTTAAGTCCCGAACTAGTTGATGAAGCTACAGAGAATGTCAGAGACGGATTAAAAGTTGCTCGGGATCATACAACAGAAATATAATGACCCAAAGCACAAAGCAGTAAAATTTGAAGTTGGTGANCTTTTTTTTTTATTTTTTGCATATTAATATATAGTCACTAACCTTGTGGTCATAATCTCACATCTCATTCACGAGGTGGAGATGGACTTGTCAGTATCAAGTATTCTTAAAATGTCTTATCGTCATGTTTATGGCAGGAAATGCAAAACTCCACTAAGTTGGGTCTAAGTGGAACACCAAATGTTAAGTCCCAAACTAGTTGATGAAGCTACAGAGAATGTTAGGTTAATCAGAGACGGATTAAAAGTTGCTCGGAATCATACAACAGAAATATAATGACCCAAAGCACAAAGCAATAAAATTTGAAGTTGGTGATTTCGTATTTTTGAAAGTCAAGCCAACGAAAGGTACAACAAGAGTCGCTCAAGGAAGTAGGTTGAGTCTCAGGTATATTGGTCCTTTCAAAATTATAGAAAGGATCGGGCAAGTTGATTACAGGCTAGTATTACCTGCTAATATGTCAGATATTCACGATGTGTTTCACATTTCAATGTTAAGAAAATAAGTTTCAAATTCAGAGCAAAGGATTTCACATGAAGAAATTGACATGTAAAGCCGGAAAATAATTTTAGAATCTGATGCTAAAAAACTAAGGAGAAAACAAATTTCTTTTGTAAAGAAAAAGTGGAAGCAAGAGTCTGAAAAGGAAGCCACGCGGGAAAAAGAAGAAATGCAACAAAGATATCCCTCTCTTCAAGTAAAACCAGAAATTGAGGATGAAATATTATAAGAGGAGTGTTGTGTAATACCCAAAATTTGAGAACCAGGTGAAATTCAATAAATTTTAAAAAGTAACCCAAATTTCGCATTCCTCAAAATTCAATAGAAGAGACTTTATAAAATCCTATGCATTGGATCGATCAATTCGATATATAACACTATTCATGAATTGTTAACGGATTGGGAGATATAAAATTTGAAAGTTTTAAGTTTAATTAACCTAATTAACCTTTAATTATCCTAATCCTTCACTAATGCTACCTATGCACGGGTCCCTGTCGACTTCTCCGCTCACCTGTAAGATCCAGCGACCTTTGCTACAGTGTTGGGGCAAACAGGGCGAACCGAGCGATACCAAGGAAGTATGAATCCCTCTTTTACGTTAATTGAGATGTTTCTTTCGTTACAATTTTGTTTTGACGTTTGCCACAAATTTGTACAATTTTTTATTTTCGGTAGCCATGGTAAGTGTCAAACTTATGTCGAAAGTGTCGAACTTGGTTTGCAAGCTTCCGTAAGGGCTATTAGCATCATTTTAGTGAGGGGAATGGAGAATTGAGGTGTTAAGAAGAAAAGGGGAGAAATTTAGGCGGATCGGAGAAATGTTGGATTATGCCATGAAGCTCGTTTGAGGTATGTGTGGGCATTCATCTTTTGGGTTAATGCATGTTATGAATTAATTTTCATGAAATCCTAAATTGCCTAAGAATTCCAGGTTATTTACACCAGGCAACAAGCTTGAAGCCAGCATAAGGTGAAAAATCTTGAGCTAAAATTAAAAAAATTAATCTTCTATAGGTTTCATATGATTTCTCATTTGACACAGATACATTTAGAATTGCTTACATATTATGAAGGAATAGAAATGCCTTGAACGTATAAATGCAAGTTGATTTCTTCTTACAATACATGTAATAATATTATGTTATGATCATGCTTACATGACTATGCTTATGATATTAATTTCATACGAATATTCATTTGCTATAATTCATGCATGAGATATATGAAATGCCTATGAATATTTTCTATAGGTATTATATATTAAAAAATGTCACAATAAATGTTATGGATAGATATTATATAAGTGATTGCAAGTACACTATGCAACAATGTAGTATTCCTGACACATGGTGTTCAGACGACAACGAAACTCTAAAAACCATTATGATCAGACGGTGACAGAATATAGGAAACTATTAGTATCAGGAGAATATTGATAACTGTTATGTTGGGGAGCTAACCTTTATCGTAGTTAATATAACATTTGGGGCAAAAAAAGATCCATGATATGACAGTTAATAGAAATAGTTGAGGTCTATACATTTATAAGTGTTATTTTTATAACATGATGACACTATGATGGCACTACTATGATGACTTTGTCGTGATTACACTACTATGAACATACTTATTACTTATGACTATACATCTTTTATATAGCAATCATAATTTCTATACTACCTGTTTTCTTTGCATGTTATATATGATTCTAGTAAATTTTGTTTTATGTGCATACATGTACAGTTTCATCTGAGCATATACGTTGTTTCTTTATTATACATAAAATCTTATTTTAGTCTTTATTATTTTTCTTAACTCGGCATTGCAGATTTTAAATTGTTTACTTTCAGGAAGGAGTCATGAGCATCAGTGCGAGTGGACAAGTATGAGTTGTACAATTTTTACATTTATAGTTTTGGGAGCTTGTAAAAATTTTGAAAAAGTACTTTTATTACACTGGATTTAGCAATTTTGTATAGATACATGTTTTAATGATATAATTTTTCACGCTTCCGAGTATGAATATAAATGAATTATAAAATGCAATGTATCAAGTATGTTTGCGGATTTAGTAAAATTAGTTGATCACCCACTGGGTCCTGATTTTATAAGTCAGGACGAGTGTTGTTGAGGATTTATTCTAACCGAATTGTTCGCCTCTGTTGTACCTTAGCCAACCCATAAAAGGGGTTGTTGACCTCAATTTTCGTGAGGTCTAGTATTCCTCGTAGGAGTTAGGATCTAGCCTTAGGGGTCTTCCTGCGCTATCTTAGAGCCCTAGAAGTGGTGCCCGCCTCGTTTTAGTTCGACCTATTTCCGTCCTCTTTTAGAGTTTTGCGTGTTTGGTATCAACTTCTAGCACTTAGAAGGATGAAACCGACATGAGGAAACCCAAAATGGATTCCTATAGGACCTTCCCGAGCCTTAGGTGGCCTTCTGCACGATTCGCACTCCCTGCGCGCACCAGCTGTGCAATTCGGAGAGTCGACGCGTCCGATTGCTGCAATTCGCATTGCCTATACCGTTATTTGCCGAGGGCTCGAATAAACCACTTGTGACGATCGATCGCGGGTCGAATTTTTGTGAAATTTGAATTTCGACGCGTTTTTTACCCGACTGTCGACGATGTCGTCCGAGCGACCCTGGATGACGAAACGGACTGCGCCAACGCGTCCGGAACGTCGATTTTGCCTGGGGAGNTCGAGCCTTAGGTTGGCCTTCTGCGCAATTCGCACTCCTGCGCGCACCAGCTTCGCGATTCGGAGAGTCGACGCGTCCGATTGCCGCAATTCGCATNAACGATCGACAGCTTCTTACGGACAACTTTTGAACAAATCACCCACACAAATTTTTAATTTCCCCCTTTTAGCTCCGACAGGGGGTGAAGGAGATTCTTCAGACCTCACCTGTCCTAGAACCTATCATTGATATTACAAATGACAATACTTCTGCTGTTTTACTATTGCCTCATCATGTCGAGCAAAATGTTAATGTTACTTAGGCTCATGAAAATCATGATATGCAACAGTCTACACCTGTCCGACCACCTTTAGATCAATTCATTGATTAGACGAGTCAATTCTCGGATGAGGAATGACAGGTCTATACATTCAAGGGGAAGAAGAAGAATGAAGGCCTTGAGCTCAGGAATCTGATGGATGATACTTTGGTTACTATGGGTAATGGTGCGCACCTTACCAATTTGTTAGCCGGCTCCCTTCCGAGAACTAGGGGCAGAGAGAGAACTAAAGTGAAACGTCCTTAGCACTTTTGCGCCCGTTGGTGGCTTTTTGGTTTTTTACCTTTCTGTATCTGTTGACCTCAATTTTCGTGAGGTCTAGTTTTTCTCGTAGGAGTTAGGATCTAGCCTTAGGGGTCTTCNCGTATCCTGGTGTAGCAAAGTCGCAGCAAAAAGTAGTTGATTTAAAGTTGAATACTTTTGATAAAGATGGAAATAAAAATCAACAAGTCATACTCACATCTATCATGTCGGAAAGCCCAGGAATAGCAGTAATGCTTCCTCCAATAGCCTTCAAAGTATAATCTATTCTAGGCTTTGGCTGACACGGAAAAAAAAGGAAGTGTAAGTGTTTATACTAGGGTGAGAAAAATTCCAGGCATAGCAAGCTGCGCCTTGAGAATGCCCACAATATGTGAGAAACAAAATATCTACTAATTGTTCTAATTTGAATTNCCATATCCTTTCTACATTCAAGTTCACACAATAAACTCATCAACCGTATATGACTACTGAATAAAGCTTGTCAATCAAATCTTTATAAAATGTTTGTTCAAAAAAATTTATATAAAGTTAAAATACTGCAAAATTAGAAAAAGAGTGATAACTATTACCTTATATCAACATCCACTCCACCAAGTGGAACAACAATTCTATGGGGCCACTCAAGCTGGTCAGAAACAATTGAATGCACAGTATCCTGGTGTAGCAAAGTCGCAGCAAAAACTAGTTGATTTAAAGTTGAATACTTTTGATAAAGATGGAAATAAAAATCAACAAGTCATACTCACATCTATCATGTCGGAAAGCCCAGGAATAGCAGTAATGCTTCCTCCAATAGCCTTCAAAGTATAATCTATTCTAGGCTTTGGCTGACACGGAAAAAAAAAGGAAGTTAAGTGTTTATACTAGAGTGAAAAAAATTCCAGGCATAGCAAGATGCGCCTTGAGAATGCCCACAATATGTGAGAAACAAAATATCTACTAATTGTTCTAATTTGAATTCCAAGCCCTTTCCACTTTTATATGTGTGTGTGTGTGTGTGTGTGTGTGTGTGTGTGTGTGTGTGTGTGTGTGTGTGTGTGTGTGNCTAAATTGAATTACAAGCCCTTTCCACTCGTAATTATATATATAGATTTCCACGTAAAAGGTAAAAAAGAAGAGTACTGTTCTTACTTAAGTTCTTAGTTCAGATGCTACAACCGTGAATACACCAAAGTAAACTAGCCAAATTTCCATGAGAACCAGCAAGCTTGTGAAACCCTTAAGTCCACTAAAATATCTGATTTTCACTTCATTGCTCTTAAATGAGGGAGAATGTGAAACCCTTTAATCAAAATAAAGTTAAACTCTAAAACACTGGCGTCTGTTGCTGTAACGATTAGAATTTCATTGTAAACTCTATAGTTGAGTATGCTGGTACGGGAGCACTCTAATGATGGGTGACCTCCTGGGGAGTACCATCAANTAGAATGTGAAACCCCTTAATCAAAATAAAGTTAAACTCTAAAACACTGGCGTCTTTTGCTGTAACGATTAGAATTTCATTGTAAACTCTATAGTTGAGTATGCTAGTACGGGAGCACTCTAATGATGGGTGACCTCCTGGGGAGTACCATCAATTGGACAAAATCATGAGGCTATTAGGCCAAAGCGGTCAATATCTCAAAGGATGAGAGTTCAGCCTATTAAATAATTAGAGCAAACAAGCCAAGTCCAGAACATCCATGGCTCGGATCATATTACCTCATCGCCAGCTTGCTGTTAAAAACTAATAAAGGATATATATTAAGTATCCTAATTTCATGCAATAAGCCCAGTTTCATTTCTCCCACTTAACCTAATTTCAGGCTTCATGCTACTAGTTATTAATTATCCCCATCGAATTCGCCTCTCATGTCAATTTTTCCTTATAATATGAGAAATTAGTGAGCCACATCATGCTTGAACCAAAGTTAAGTCTATGCATTGTTCTTCCTACCATGATAAAAAGCGGACTTAATTCTTCAATATCCTTATTTGAGGATAGTGAATGAATTATTCTTCTCAAATCATTCCTAAATACTTTATTAGGTGTTAACTCTAGTATATGCCTTGGATGTATAAAATGTAGTTATCTTAGTATAGTCTAAACCTTCTGTTCATTCCTAAATACTTTATTAGGTGTTAACTCTAGTATATGCCTTGGATGTATAAAATGTAGTTATCTTAGTATAGTCTAAACCTTCTGTTTTCTATTCCTTTCACATTATTCGATCGATAAGTCCATCGATGCGTCTCTTGCCCTTCTCTCAGCATTCCAAAACCGCCTGAAGATTATTCCCTTCAAAAGAGCTTCCACCTCTTAGTACATATTCATATATACATAACATAAACAAAGATACTTCATCTAACACATAATACAGTTAAATATGATGCTACTGTTAGTGCCAGGCACAATTTTTTTCTACATAGAATAGATTCCCCTAAATATGTTAAGAGATCTCGTCATATTTGTAAAATTCTATATTTAGTCATTTGGTTTATTTTGGGATGAGACATT
>JXCR01051697.1:0-11253 GCA_002079205.1 Phalaenopsis hybrid cultivar
CCTTCTTGGTATGGTCAGCGCAAAATGCTATGTGGAAGATAATTGTAGTTTCTCAGTCTACCCAGCAGTTGATTTACTTTGTTTTTGTTGACACGGTATTACTTTCCTTTGATGAAACCAAACCTGTTGTAGTTGTTGCGCCTGTTTATCAACGGTGCCACTAACTTGCTTGTATGAGTATGAAAAATAAGTTATGGAGTTATTACCTACTGAGTGGAATTGTTCTCTGATCAGTTGGTATAATAAAGTGCATCTGAGCTGCATACTGTCGGAGCATATAGGGGTGTAACTAAGCCAAGCTGGCTCGGGCTCTGCTCGATAAGCGGTTTGTGAATTGAGCTCGATAAGATAACAAGTTAAGTTAAAGCCAGTCTTGACTTAACTCGTCAGCTTGTGAGCTGCCTCATGTAAAAAAAATAATATAAGATGTACTCATAATGTGTATTGAAATTTAAGACTTTAAATTAGAAAAAATGATTGCAAATGATATTGAATTTTTTATTTCAGGTGATTCATATTATATATTTTCTAATTGTTCATTATATTTATCATTTTATTAAAACACCAGTTTAAATTAATATTTTTTTCTTACTTTCATATTAAGCAAATTGACTCGAACTCGTAGAATTAAGCTCAAGCTTAAGTTTGAACTCGACTAATTAATGAAGGTCAAGCTCAGGCCGCGGGTGACTTGAGCTTGATTCAACTCGTTTATACCCTTAGAAGCATATAATGTTGATAGGAAGATGACTTCCTTTCTTAGTGAAACTAGAGGTAACCTGCACTTACTGAAGGAGAAGATTGTGGGGGGCGTCGTCTAAACTTTACATATGATTTTCACTTTAGGAAAAAGATATCTCATTAATTACCACTATGCTGATGTGCTGTGACTTTCAAGTAATTATTCGTGGATCCTATAAATCTTGTGTACCGTGGAGCTGCTAATAAGAGAAGGATATATATTGTGCAGGTATGAATACAGGTGGGCAGATGGTGTGCAGATAAAAAAACCCATTGAAGTATCTGCACCTAAATATGTTGAGTATCTTATGGATTGGATCGAAGCTCAACTTGATGATGAATCCATATTCCCTCAAAGACTCGGTAAAAAGCTATATACTCCATAATAAAGAATATTAAAGTTGTTTATTCTGGTTTCTTACCTTCACTTTATTTACGTTCAGGAACACCCTTTCCTCATAACTTTAAGGACGTTGTGAAGACAATTTTTAAACGCCTGTTCCGAGTCTATGCACATATATACCACTCCCATTTCCAGAAGATAGTGAGTCTAAAGGAGGAGGCGCATCTCAACACGTGCTTCAAACACTTCATTCTGTTTACATATGTAAGCTAATTTTGAACTTTGATATCAAACATTTTCTCTTTTGTCGATAATTTTTTTCTGTTATCTTGTTTGCTTTGAACCCCTCATAGTTGGGAACTTGGTTAGTATCATGAAATGGAGCTAGATAATCAAATGAGCAATATCTAGCATCCAAAACCTTTAAACTCATCAAGTACAAAAGCGCGAGTTACCCCATTTGCAACTTTTCTTTAAGCAATTGATTTAGTTAACTTATTTTATTTGCTGTAAATGAAATCATGATATTTTATTTTACCACTCCATGGATGTTCAATCTCTTTGAAATAGTCCATTGAATCCATTGCTGCCCATGTTTTTGGCCCACTTCCATAGAGATTATGCTATTCCATGCCATCATGATTTTGCACAACTTTAGCAAACACATGCAAAAATAAGAACAAAGTGATTTAGTTTGCTATAGGCTGAATCTTCATAGAATCCACCATAAGTACAATGAGATTTATGTCCTACTCAATTCTCTTTAATTTATACTGTTTAGGGTCATTGATTATGGCATACCATATTATGATGTAGTATATCTTAGGGTCTAGAGTTGCTAATGTAGATCTAACATGCAAAACAGAAAATCTTGCGTTAAACATGCAAAACATAGTAGAACACAAACTATTAAGCAAATACAGCTGCCTTGGATGAAATTTGGAAATGATTAGAACTCAATTTGTAAAAATAGAACAACAATGAAACCTTAATCCTACTACGTGGGGTGGACTACATGAATTAATTTTCTTCATTGAGTCCTATTTAGTGTCATATTTTCATTTAGTTCTAATAAATTAAGATCATTTTTTATACAATAAGCCCAAGTCTTCCTAGGTCTACCTCTGCCTTTCTTAACACAAGCCAAATCTAAAAAATCTACTCTCCTAATCGGATCATCAGATGGTCAACGTTTAATGTGACAAGTAGTTCATAGATAAGCGAGATAATCTCCTCAGCAAAGTAAGTCTTGCGATTGACTACAAACTTCTAATAAATTCCTAATATATTGGTAAAAATTTAAATCATATAGAGTAGAATAAAGCTAATAAAAGAATGAAATATAAAAGACGAAAAATAATTTTAATATTCATGACAATAAAATCTAAAATTAAACAATAATTGTTTGCCCGGTAATTCTATATAATGAGATGGGGCATTTACATACATACCACCCAATTCCCATGTATTTACATATCTAACACCCACATCTTTCATATCACATGATAAACCCACCATTTTAACTTTTAAAAGATGAAATACGCATTGTCATGCATATGTAAGGTGGCAGATATGTAAAATTAGGGGTAGTTTTTTTGTTAGATATGTAAATACATAAGAATTAAGTGGTAGGTATGCAAATCCTCCTTTTGAGATTCGTTTTATTAACATTCCTGTTATTAGCTGACATTGTTTACTAAAAACAGATATTTCTACCTGAAATGAAATATGTACCTCTCCAGCTCTAATATTTGATTTCATATTTACAATGCGATGCAGGAGTTTGGCCTGATTGACAAGAAAGAACTTGCACCACTTCAGGAGCTTATAGAGTCCATTATTGTTCCTTACTAATATTATGATTAAAACTGTAAATGCTATTTACGGAATAATGTGTGGGTTTGTTCTTGCTATTTGCTAATTCTATTTGAGACTCCTCTCCACAATTTATGCTCTCTCTTTAAATTTCTGCTGCTAAAATTTTGCATTATTTGCTAATTGGGTGTGCTGATATAAATCTGCTGTATCACTCCTTTTGTATTTTGCTATTTCTGAGAAAATTTTCTTCTTCTTCTTCTTATTTATTATTATTATCATTATATATGTGTGTGTGTGCCGCGTATCACAATCTATTGGTTGGCATCTACGGTATAAGATCCTTGTGGTCAGGCGTTCGAATCCCCTCTGACACAATTGGCCCCAAGAAAGTGGTACTCAAATTGTTAGGCATATTAGGGGGTGATTGGAGGGTCAAATAATAGGCTTTGTTCATTCCATTTAAAATATTATATGTATGTGTGTGTGCGTGTTATATATATATATTGCACTTATTTTGTGATGGAGCCATTTTGTAGAAAAATTAAAGAATTATTGTGAAAAAAACAGATTTTGGAAAGTTGAATATCATAGAATTTTCCCTTATAAAAAATGCTCAGCAAATGATTTGCAAATTGCAACAACACTTTTTTACAAATCTAATTGTGAGAAATTACTCGTAATAAAAATGTTTGAGAAAAATACCTAGAAAAAATGAAAGCAGCAAATTATATGTGAACAAATCCTAACCCAAATAAAATAAAAAATAATATATGATCAGTTAATCAGTTTTTTAAACTTCTCTTAGACATAAATCTTAAGATTATAACATTTATAACAATCGAATTTGAGGTGGTATTCGTTCAAAACAAGTTTTTTTTTATTTTTTTATTTCGATATTAATGTTAAGTCAATTATTTCTAAGAAATATTAAGTGCCATTAAAAATTATTTTAGAGGCTACCTTAACAAACTTTGCTAATTTTTAAAACTCGGACCGACCACCCATTTTGATATGTTCAACTGTGAACCGATTATTTAATTGATTTGATTCAGACTCATAACTATTTATGCATAGAATCAAATTTAAACTGACCAGAATTACAATTAAAACTGGTCCGAATTTTAAAATAATCAATCCGTTCTAATATTATTCAATTTTAATATTTTAATTTTAACTGATAATAAAACATTTAAATTAATATATATATATAATATATATCCAACAGATTAGCATAAACTCTGCACAACCCTTTCAGAACAACATCTGGGGATTTTTTGACAGTTGAAAATAGAATATATAACATGCAAATTGGGTGAATTGTACAAACGCAGTACAAGTAATTTTCCATAATAACAATGCGACATTTAATGATAAAATTGCTACAAGAGACACCCTATTCCTTATAATCTATAATACTAAAATTATAATTATACCAAAAATTTTCAAGCAATCGTAGAATTGGAAATTTCAAACAGGCCCCTGATAAAAATCTGCAAATTATATTATTACCCTGAGGCTTCTGCAGCAGCAGCACCACCCTTGTATTCTCTTTGCTCCTCTTTAGCAAACTCTTCAATTAACATGCGCTGCCTCTCTGTGAGGTTACTGCAATGGCAGAATCAAACAACATATTAAAAATGTTCAAAATCTTTTTATCTTAACTTTATTATTATTAAAATTATTATTATTATTATTATTAAAAATTTGCATACATTCTTATTTATTTACATATCTACCACCTAAACTTTCACATCTATGTACATAACACTCAAATCTTTGAAATCAAATAAAAAATACCATAACCCTAACTTTTTAGTAGTGAAAATAAATCTTTTAATGCAAAACTTTTCAACATAAAGTTGCTATAAAAGTAAATATTAAACTTTAAGTGTTAGAAATGTAAATCCACAAGAATTGTACCGTATAAATGTAAATTTCCCTATTATTTTTTGCTAAATTCAATAATTTTGAAATGCCATATCACCCGAAACTAATTGATACCCATAATTATTGAATATCTCAATTGTTTTCCGAAGAGACTCGGAAGGAAAGAGGAGTAAAACAAGAGCTTACGCAGGTATTGTAACGTTAAAATGAACGTATTGGTCTCCATAGAATGTTGAGTTCCTCGTCTTCATTCCTAAACAAAAAAACAAAATAAAGTTGATGTCTTTGATGAAAAATAGCATATGCTCCTGCAGCAATAAATGGCGATTCAGTATGACAAATGTGGAGCGAAGCAAACAAATTTGCATAGTCTTTATTCCAATTCTTATGTATTTACATATGTAACACCTAACTTTTACTTTCTTATATTCATACCACCCAAATCATTCATATCACATAAAAATATCACCATTTTGATATTTAAAAAGTGAAATACACATTTTCATGCATACATAAGGTGGCATATATATGTAAAGATTAATGTTGTGTTAGATATGTAAATACGTAGGAATTGAGAGGCGTAAATCTTCCATTTGTTTATGCGTCCATAGGTTAATATGTAGGGTGGGGTTGAGAAAATAGAACATTACCTTTCCCTTTTAAAACAACTTTCTGACCTGGTTGAGTGCCTGGTCTTACCTGAGGGTAAGAATGAAAAAGAAAATGTCACAGGTAAAAAAAAAATCCAAAAAGAAGTGTATAAGGCTAACAAGCATCCTGAGGCATGCTTAATGCGGAAAACTTAAGAAGACCTTAAGAACAACATCCCCAGTAAGAGTTGGGACATGAATAGTACCGCCTAATATAGCCTGTAAGCATAGAAAAAAATAAAATGTTAAATGTACATTAATAAAAATAATAAAAAAAACAATAAAGTGAATCAAAATAACAATGAAAATTAGGCACAGTTACTTGAATAAACGAAAGTATCAGAAGCAAAGTCCCAAACAACATCTCTCAGACTGAAATTGTATTATAAAAATAACAATATGCAATACTATCTCAATAAAAGAAGTTATCGAGTAAATTCTGACAATAATGTCATTTCAACCAACAATTCGGGCTAAATGTCAATGATTTGCACAGCAATGTTTATAGTAAGTTCCGAAAAAGACATGATTTCGGCAAAATCNGACTTGAATTAACGAAAGTATTAGAAGCAAAGTCCCAAACATCTCTCAGACTGAAATTGTATTACAAAAATAATAATATGAAACACTATCTCAATAAAAGAAGTTATCGAGTAAATTCTGACAATAATATCATTTCAACCAACAATTCGGGCTAAATGTCAATGATTTGCACAACAATGTTTATAGTAAGTTCCGAAAAAAACATGATTTCGGCAAAATCAGTTACCTGAGTGATATTTAGTACAGCATCAACGTGAATATCGGATTTCTCTCGGCGAAAAACTGGATCAGGCCGGACCTATAATAGGATTTCTTTTTTGAGTTTTAAAATTCTTCCATAGATAATCATAAATAAGGCAATAAAATGGAACTTATTACCTTTACAGTAACATAGAGATCACCAGGTTTATTTCCTTCAGGATCCGCACCACCACTGCCATAAACTCTTATAGTGTCATCATCATCCACACCTAAGGGGGCATGAAGCAGTATGAGCATTAATATGAATATTTGACAATTAACAGTAATTACAGTCTGAAATTTCGAAATAGGCACTGTACACACCAGGCATGACATCCAGTTTTACTGATTTCGTTCCCCTGAAAACTTTATTGCCCTTGCATGATTGGCAAAAGTTCTACCAACAAAAATAGAAAAGACGAAGAATTTGCAATTACATAATTATTCTTCGAGAACACATGCTAGCCAAATCAGAAATTTATGAACAAAAAATATTGGAAGATTTACATACATGCCACTTAAACCCTCTTACATCTCTAACAACTAGAATTTAATTTTTACATGCATAACACCTAACACATTTACCTATGAATGAAAAGATGTATTTCACTTTTTAAAAGTTACAATGATGGCATTTTTTATGTGACATGAAAATTTTGGGTGGTATAAATGTATAAAGTAAAATTTAGGTGTTAGATATGTAAATACATAAAAATTGGGTGGTAGGTATGTAAATGTCCCAAAATATTTATACCTTTACGGTTTTCCCAGAACCACCACACTTTGAACACGTTGTTTGCATTCTAAAGGGGCCACTTTGCATGAATATCTGTTGCAATGTCAAAAACAAAGGAAAATTATTAAAAAAAATTACAAAAAAATTCGTATACCAATGTTCCAAGGCAAAGACTGTTCGTATTTTAGTATCTGACCATTCCCATGCCTTTGCAAGTTCTACACGTCTCGGGCTTGGTACCAGGGGGTACACCACTGCCACCTACATATACAAGGGACAACAATATTAATTATTTCGTTGAGAATTCAACAATTAAGGGGATGTTTTTCTGTTTTTCAGTTTCTCTTTTTCTTTTTATTTTGGGTTCATTCTGTTTTAAAGCAAAACATGTTTACCTGATTGATTCTAGTACTGTCGTTTTCAAGAACACTAAAAACACCTAATTTAGTTTTAGAAATAAAAAATTAAAACATGTACAAAACACACTAGACAAATATGTTTATAAAAACCAAAGAAAAAATGAAAAACAAAATTGATCCGAAACAAGTCCTAAGTGAACCTACTTTTTTCATAAAGCACATGAAACTTTTCTAGAGAACAACTATCGTACCGCAAGCCTCACAAGGGATGGAAGTTTGAAATGTCAACGTCTTATTGCACCCATGAACGGCCTCCATGAAAGATATCTCAAGAGATACCTACATAAAAGAAAATAAATTAATTCATATTTCACAGCTAAGAGATGGATTCAAATAGATAGCAAGCTTAACAAATTGTTCTTGAAGAAGAACTCACCTTGACATCTTGTCCGCCAAATTCTCTCTCTCTGAAAATGTTCTTGAAGAACTGTAAGCCAAGCAAGAAAAAGAGGCAAGTTCAGAACGGAGGCTTTAAGATAAACATATAAGCGCATTTCAAATTATCATCTGAATTGAAAACCCGTTTTTTATAAAGCTATGAGGTGATTTTACATACCATAGTCATATGCAAAAATGTTTTAAGGCGTGGAACTTCATTCCCACTATAGGCTCTCTTTTAACAGTGACATCAATAATCCTAATGCTTAAAAAGCCCTTTCTGGCCGCTGCCCATCAGTTTCCCATTCCAATGATATGAGGAAAGAAATGGCATTATCTTTTCGGGATACAATTAGGAAAAAAGATAAAAAATTATATTCCCCATTTTGACTTATCACTCGGGGAAAACAAACAAAAGTGGTTGGATGGTCTTACGAGGGAGTATTCGTGTCCAAAAGTAAAGATTGTCATTGCATCTTCCACCTTCCACAATGTTTTCATTTGTAATTGCAACAAAGTAGCAGAAGATCTCCTTTCATGAGTGTATATAAAAGGTTATTTCCATTTTCCTTTCATAAGTTAAGACAGATTATTACAACAACAACAACAACAACAAAGCCTTAATCCCACTACGTGGGGTCGGCTACATCAATTCTTTTTCTCCATTGCGTCCTATTTAGTGTCACATTTTCATTTAGTTTCAAGTTAAGACAGATTATTCCAAAAAAAAAATCAAAATGGTCTCTGGACTATCTTTATGGGGGTACTATAAAAGTGTTCGATTTAGCCAATTGTCTCCTTAAATATGAACAAAAATAGTTGCTCTCTTCAATCATTTTGGATCAAATTTTAAAAATTAGGGTACAACTATTATGACTTGATATCAATGACCTCTTTACAGATTAACATTCAAATCCATATGACACCATCGGCCTAATTGTGAGTTTATAAAATTATTCTTTAAGCCTTCGTGATATCAACTTATCACACAAAATTCTCAAGAAAATTCTCCATCTTGACCATCTAAATTTAACCCTACAAATTATATCCCAATATACATCTCCATTTCTAAATTATATAATCCAAGCTATTTAAATATATTACGTTTAGATATCATCTCATCCTTTGATAATATCAAATGATCATTGTTCATATTAAATTCACTAAAATTACATATCATACCCCAGTCTTTATTTAACTAATTCAAAGCCATATACCTTTTTTAGAAATCTCATCAATATGAACTATATCATTTTCAAAATGCATTCACCAAAGCACATTGATTTGAATATCCTTTGTAGGCATATCCATAAACATTACAAAAATAGGAATTCCATGTTAATTATTGAATCTAAACATGCAATAATTGAAAACATTTTGGCCAATGCTCATATATCTATATATATCTATGTAAATATATCTATATATAATCATGTAAATATACATTGGCCACAAATTTTTGCCTTAAAGCATACCAGATTAATCCACATCCTACTTGATTGTATACCTTCTCATGATCAATAAAGAACATATGATGATCATTTCTTCATTTTCTATACTTCTCCAATATCTATCTTCACAAAAATATCATTTTCATAGTGGGTCTTCACAATATTAAATCAAAAAGGTTCTATGAAATCAAATTGGTTCTATAAAATTGATGCAACACTTCCAAGCCTACATTCTATTACTCGATCCAATAATTTTGTTATATAGCTCATAAGTTTAATTCCAATATAGTTGGTATGATCATGAACATTGTCATTGTCCTTAAAAATTAATATCGAATCTCTTTGCTCCGATCATTTTACATCCTCTTGGCTTCAAAATCATATTAGAAAGAAATATTAACATAATTACAATAATATCTTTCATAACTCTCCAATTCTCAATAAGCATCTTATCAGGATATATCACCTAACATATTTCATCATCTCTTTCAGAGTCCCAACTTCATTTTTTTTAAATAATTTTTGTCAATATTACTAAATTGTCCATTATTCTCCTCCAAAATAATTTCTTCCTTAATTACTTGAAGTAGCATTTTCATAGTTTCTTCGTGTGTTCATCTTATTTTATTTTATATTTGTCTCTATCTTTAATCAAGGAGTCATTATCTTTACTCTAGATCAAAATCTTTGAGATTTTTTATTCGTTAAATTAGCTAGTCTATATTTCTTAATTTTCCATTACCCCATACCAAGCTTATTATATAAATCATTAAAAGATAAATTTTTTTATTTAGAAGAAGTAACTTTATACTTGCTCATTTGTAAAATTTTTTATTTCATATAATCATTATAAGGCTCGATGATATCTAATTTAAACAACTTTTTTAAATCACATTTTTCCTTAAAAATCCATTTTACCTTCTCATTCCACCATCGGTCTCCTTATCAGGGAATTATACATGCCTATGAGGAAAACAAAACCAAGTTCCTGATGAATTTTTCATGCAATTTGCCACCAAGATACTTGATCACGTCTCCTCTAATTATGATCCTCTAGCCCTAAACTATAATATAGGAGAGAGAATATTAGGATTTTTTAATATTATCAAGAATAATTTGACTTTTAAGTAAAAGAAAGCAAGTCCAAGTTTAGTTGTTGATGCAATAAGAAGCACTTAGGTGAAAGATAGCTATTCTTTTTTATCTTCAATCACTCATATTTGGCTTTTTTTTTTTCATTCAAAAAAATCTTCAGCATTCAATCATATTAATTATAGTTTTTATTGTCTTTCTTTTATNCTTTTTTTCATTCAAAAAAAACTTCAGCATTCAATCATATTAATTATAGTCTTTGTTGTCTTTCTTTTATTAGCTAACATGCCATAACAAATGAATATTTCAACAAATAATATTTTATTTTACATACTTTTCTTAGAGATTAACAGCCTAAAAAATCGTCCAAGAATCTTGCTTAACCACGATCATACTGTCAAATGAGACAAGCCTTGCACCTAGGACGTCGATCAATTATGTTGTTGACTCGAATTCTTCGGGAACGAAGGATATTAATAGCAGACTAATAGAATAGAATCATTGAGTGCTATAATCTGATGGACAGACCTGGTGATAGGAAGAGAGAGTAGATTGCAACTTGCAACTGGCAAGTGATCGATTGGGAATTAAGTAAGTGCCCTATCAAAAAAACTTGCTTATAGAAATAATAGATCTCCAAATTAATTTAGGGCCTGTTTAGGGCAACTTAAAACTACGGCTGCGTTTTTAAAAATGTCGCCTTTGTGTTTGATTTGCACGTTTTGCTTGCGTTGGCCAAAAACACCGAGTTACAGCGTTCTATTATTCCTATTAGACGCGGATCGCGGGTATAACCCAACGATCCAGCATTCGACCGAAGCATTTAAACCCCTGCCGTCAAACCTGATCCCCCTAGGGCTCTGCCAAAGGAAGTCGCTGCTCTCTGCCGAAGGAAGTCAATGCTAATCCCTGCCGAAGGAATCCGAAGGAAGACACTGCCGAAGGAAGACGCTCC
>JXCR01051711.1:0-32695 GCA_002079205.1 Phalaenopsis hybrid cultivar
TTTTTTTTGTTTTGCAATGTCTACTTATTTCATTCTCATATGAACTTTTGTGTTGTCTCTATTAACCATAATCTGTTGCTGACATCTAATAAAATAAAGCTATGGTTCACTCAGATTATATGTTACTTCAATACATGAAGTTTCTATTTTATTTTATTTTATTTATTTGTTTACTTTTGTAAAGTAGAAACTACAATTATTCACACAATTTACTTGTTTTCCTTCCATCTTTTCCAGGCTATGGAACTAAAAATGAGCTGCCACCATCACAGTGGTTTGTAAAGTGGTCTCACATTTTTTGCATGCCTTACCAAAAAGGACCCTATGTGATGCCTTTCTAACATCGTAAGTTATTTATTGCAGGATTGAGGAGACGCTGATTGACCTTTATTTATCAGGATATAATAATAATTCAGATTCTAACCCTGACAGCTTAACGGATCATATGACAAATGGTGAGCATTAAAAGTTTGGGGCATTTACATAGATAGCGCACAATTATATATTACCCCACTTTTTAGAAGTCAGATACACCTTTTCATGCATGATTTAATGCACCAAAGTGCTATGTATGCAAATATGAAGTTTTGGTGTGTGATATATTTAAATCATAAGAAATGTATGCCATCTATGTAAATTTCCCAAATGTTTTCATATAGTGCATTCTTCTAATTTTCTAGATGTTATCAGAAAGCCGTATCGTTTAGCAAGTTTTTCGCATATTGACCAGAACAGGGTTGTCAGGTCCAGTGTGAGGGACTAATTGATTATTTAGCTTTAGATGGCCCATTTGGCAGTCAAAATGGTACAGAGAATCTGCAAAACAACGAACCGACCTCAGACGATGAACATGGCATGGATGTGTTAACTCACATAATCTCAAGCAAAGGTGCATGCTAATTTCTGTTTTGAACCATCTTATTATGATTCTGTAGTGTTCTCGTCTATTTTTCATGGATGTTTGTGTAATTTTTAAAATAAATTGAAAATTTTCATATTTATTTCAGAAGAGGAAAACTGGCAAGCACAGTATGGCCAGGTCACCTGTAGAGCCGATGATGATTTGCCACCTTTCTCTGTAGTAGATCTGTGGGACTGGGAAATGATTATGGAAACTGTAAAGAACAGTTATGTGTCAAGGTTGATGGGAAGGGTGACCAAACGTTCTAGTAAACTACATCCTTCTATCCCTGCTAACGGGAGTCTTCTGAAAACTGCTGCCATTCGAGAGGTTCATCTGGATTTTGTTCGCGTTGAATCAGGTAATTTTTGGAGGGTCATTCACATGCATACCACACAATTCTTATGTATCTACATAGCTAACACCCATGCATTCATAATTCCATGCATGCCACTCAAATCTTTAACATCACATAAAAAATTTCACCATCACTTTAGAAGTGAAATACACCTTTTCATGCATAGGTTTATGATACCAAGGTGTTTTAAGTGTAAATATCAAACTTTGGCTGTTAGATGTAAGAATGATATGCATGTAAATTTTTTTTTTTTCTATATGCACTAACATTCATCGGACATTATCTTATTTTGCATTATGATATATCAAATATCAGAATTTATGAACGAACTTTAAAGCTGTAACAACTTGGTCTCTCTGTGATTCTAATGTTAAAAGGATATTCACGACCCAATGTGGAAAAATGCCTTTACAACATGTTGGTATTATAATTTTATTTTTGGGTAACAACAAATTAAGATGATAGAAATCACTTCGGGAATATTTGGTTTCAAGTAGTTGTATTATATGTGTATTTGAAATAAAATGTTAAGTAAATAAAATACAATTAGAATATACTTAGAATTGTTTGGTTGATATTAAAATGTAATTCTCATCGGGGGCAAGCCGGAGGTTGTGAGGATGGCCTCATGCTTTGATTGTAGGAGGAAGGAGCCTCAGGATGTGGGAGGAGGCAACACGGGGACGATGCTATGCAACAAACTTGGTTGGGTTGATAATGTCACCGGATAATTTTGACAAGGTCTTGTAAAGCCGAATATCATGTGAGCGAGCACAATGGATTTGGAATTGATCCTCAAAATTTATATGAAAATGAGCTATTGGAGGTTTTTTAAACCCCTTTTAGAAATGTTTTAGATTTGTTTTACTCCCAAATAAACACTAAAAAATTTAAAACCCTGCATAGCCTCTTAAAGGCACTACACTCAAATTACCTACATTTGAACCTACCCTTTATCATCATATTATGGTTAATTGTGGACTTTATCCTAGATAAGAAATTTTTGGAGGACTTATGCTTTGTCCTGGACTATGAACCTTGATATGTATTTAAATCTAGTATTAAAAATTATCAATAGGCTGTTCCTTCAAATTTGAACTAAAAATATGTAGACTGTGATTACAGTATGGATATACTCTTAACGGTCTAGTTTCATTATTTAACTCTGCTGGAATGACAATCTAAAAAATAACTAACCTCAATATTCTGATTTGTCTTTTATTCAACCAGTTATGATCACCATTTGTCAGTGTTGGTGATGGCTTCTGATTTTAATTGTAGTCGAGGACAAAATTCAGAAGAGTAAAGTGTCAAAATCGTCACTTGGCGGTTTATATGGGGTCAGTTTAATCCCTAGAATATTTAAGTGTCAAATTAGTCTTCAGTCTCTTTAAATTAGGGCTGTAATAGTCTTCGTATTAAAAGACACCCGGGACTAAATTGGCACTTTATGGACATTGTGACCAAAGTGACCCACGACAAAGAATCAGAAACTATTTTGCACTTTCTCAAATTCACAATGTGCTCAGTACAAATTTTGTTTTAGTTGAGGACAAAGTTCATAATGTGCTTTCTACAAATTTGATTTTAAAAAAAATTTGCTCCCCTTAAACTGTCCATAGCAAATGCAAGCTTTTTTTGAGGGAAATAGAACTCTTTTTTTCCCATGATTTCAAATTTTAAACTTTCTTAAGGCCTTTTCTTTCTAGAGGTTGATGACATATTTTTCATTTTCCTTTTCCAGGGAGAGTTTACAGATTGCGGAGTCCTAGTATAAAGTATTTAGTTTCATTATCAACATATGATTCTTCCAATCCCACAAAAGATTGGGACTTCCCTGATTTTTTTTCCTCCAACTATGAATATACTCCAGTTAGTCATGATCAAGACTACAACTTAGCTGGGGCTGTTTATGCAAATTCTTCCAGTACTATTGACGAAATGCCTTCAATGGCTAAAATGGTAACTATTATGTTGCATTTATTGCATGCTTTTTTTTCAAAGCCTTTGTGTTTGCTAGCAATTTTAGTGTATTCCTTGACCCCGCCTCGATGATTTTGGCCGCCTTTTTGTGTTGCTCCTCAATAATAGCATGGGGCATTTACATACATGCTGCCCAATTCCTATGTATTTACTTTTCTAACACCTAAATATTATTTTGTACATTTATAACACCTAAATTTTTTATATCATATCAAAAATACCACTAACTTTTAAATAGTGGAATGCACCTTTTCATTCATAGTTAAGGTTGTATAAATGTAAAAATTGATGGTTAGGTGTTAGATATGTAAATAAATAAGAATTGAGTGGTATGTATGTAAATCTTTCTAATAACATTTGTGAGGTTTAATGACTTTGCAACGTAAATAAAGTCTCTTGACACTCATAGGCATATGATTTACAGATATTTTCAGTACACCTTATTTTAATGCTTTGTGAAATTCATCTTTGTCTTGTTGATGGTTTGTGGTTTTCACTTTTCAATATTCATTTATCTCTTGTTGATGCTTTACTCTTAGTGATATCGGAGTTAACCCAAACCACGACTCGAACGACACAATTTTATTACTAACTTTAAAGGAAGTACAACATCGACTCTTACCGAAAAAACGACACCAACAAGTAGATAATAATAAAGGAAATAACTATTCAACAAGTAATAAAAAAAAACAAAATGGGCAGGAACACTCCTGGATAGCGTCAGAAGGCAGTTGAGACGTCACTAGGGTGGCAGGGAAGGAGTCAGCAACGGGTGGATGATCNACGAAAAAATGACACCAACAAGTAGATAATAATAAAGGAAATAACTATTCAACAAGTAATAAAAAAAACAAAATGGGCAGGAACACTTCTGGATAGCGTCAGAAGGCAGTTGAGACGTCACTAGGGTGGCAGGGAAGGAGTCAGCAACGGGTGGATGATCGTTGGGGTGGCTTGCGGTGACTGGAGCAGTGTTGGAGTGCCTGGAGTGGTCGGCTGTCTACAATTAGTATTGTCGTGGCGGAAGGCAGCAACGGGAGGACTTCTACAGGGAGCTGGAAGATGTTGCG
Organism: Phalaenopsis hybrid cultivar; assembly: GCA_002079205.1. Classification (NCBI taxonomy): domain Eukaryota; kingdom Viridiplantae; phylum Streptophyta; class Magnoliopsida; order Asparagales; family Orchidaceae; genus Phalaenopsis; species Phalaenopsis hybrid cultivar. Next base: position 4,313 of record JXCR01051711.1, read on the forward strand.
AAGTGAGCTGGAAGGGGACCCGATGGGATCTCTGGCTTGCTGGAGGTGGTGGCACAGGTAGAAGGGCTGCGACTAGAGGTGTTGCGGCGGACTGTGAAAATGGGAGTTAACGTCTTGAAAAGTAGCAGAGGCTCTGTAGCGGAGGATGGAGGACACCGGGAGGAGGAAGCGAAGTGGAGATACACACCACTTTGGCGGGATACAGTTATAGCACCACGTTGCCAATGATACAACCCCCGAAGGAGGGAAACACTAGGAGCAAAATTTGAAACCTGAAGATCAAAAATCACTTCTTAGACTTGAGAAAGAACTTGTATAAATGGGGAAGAAGGGTGACAACCTAAGAAGGAAGGAGGAGACGAAATGGAAGGGTTTTGAAGAGGTGGGCAACGAGTAGGAGGAGCGGCTGCGGAAGATTAGGGCGCTGGGCGAGGAAGGAGAAGCGACCGATATAGGATTGTGAATAGAGCGAGCGAAAGCGAACGACATTTTAATGCCGTNTGGTTTTGAAGAGGTGGGCAACGAGTAGGAGGAGCGGCTGCGGAAGATTAGGGCGCTGAGCGAGGAAGGAGAAGCGACCGATATAGGATTGTGAATAGAGCGAGCGAAAGCGAACGACATTTTAATGCCGTGGACCGGTCCGATCCAGCGTGAATGGTTGGACCGGCTTGCTCCTAGATGCTCCGACCCAGCGCGGAGAAGCAGGGAGAGTCTCGCAATACTTAGGGGGTTGTTTGGTTGCAAGGAGGATTNTCGTGGACCGGTCCGATCCAGCGTGAATGGTTGGACCGGCTTGCTCCTAGACGCTCCGACCCAGCGCGGAGAAGCAGGGAGAGTCTCGCAATACTTAGGGGGTTGTTTGGTTGCAAGGAGGATTTAATAAATTTACCAAATCTAAATATCATTAAATTCGAAATAATATTTGTTTCAATTATGGTTAAATCTAGTTCAATACATTTGAGGTGTTTGGCATAAATTTATTTGAAGTTATTTNCTGGTAAATCTAAATTTACCAAATCTAAATATCATTAAATTCGAAATAATTTTTGTTTCAATTATGGTTAAATCTAGTTCAATACATTTGAGGTGTTTGGCATAAATTTATTTGAAGTTATTTTTTCCTGCGCTAAATCTATTAAATCCAACTAATAAGTGAATTTAGTTAGTACGGATTTAATTAAAGAAACAAACTAAAATTGGATTTTACTTAACACCAGATTTATCTAATTTATTTATGATGTTTGACAGGATTTAAGTTAAATCTAACTTAAATCCGGTTAAAGTATCCTAGCAAACAACCCCTTAGTCTCTGTAAACTGCATGGTCTTAACTATGTTACTTTTTCTCTTTATTATTTCAATAAACTATTATATAATTGCAAAGTAAATTCTTTTTAAGGGTTTAGCTTGAACTTCTTGTCCTCCATTAGTGGCTCGTTGACTGGCTTCTAAATGCATCTTTAGTAAAAGTGGAGTGTAGTGACATACGACTCACAACAGAGCGAGTACATGAAAACGTAATTTGTTTAAGCATTTTGCATCAATGAGAAAATTTTCAGTTAAGGGTAAATTTAGTGATTGCTCTTAAGCATTGAAAAACAATGTAGTATTGAAAATTACAATGTTGATAATTTTTAGAGGAAATAATGAAATTTATTCCCAATTTATTTTGAGTGTTTTCATTTTGATCCAAAAATTTCTTATTTTTTCAGTTTGATTCCTTGGGGGACCAAAATGAGTGCTATTTTGATGAGTTGAGGAATGAACTTGAAGAATAAAACAGCCTGGATCAAATGAAAACTCTAAATAGTTTGGGGATCATTTGGTCATATTCTATTTCCAGGAAACTTAGGTGCGAAGGATCGGACTAAACACACATCTTTTCATTAGTTGGGTAAGTTTGAAAATTGGTAATCATGGAAGAAAAAAAAAACGTTTGTTATTATTTGCAAATGATACAGTTGTAATAAATTTTTAAGCAATCATATTAAATTCAAATTTAGTGCTTAGCAATTTAAATATTCTCGATGATTAGGGGACTTGGANAACGTTTGTTATTATTTGCAAATGATACAGTTGTAATAAATCTTTAAGCAATCATATTAAATTCAAATTTAGTGCTTAGCAATTTAAATATTCTCGATGATTAGGGGACTTGGATTTTGGGAAACTTTAAATTTTAAATGTGGAATTTCAGTTGATTTGAAGACGACAGACAAAACGACATCGATGAGAACTTGAAATGATATGCTTACATGTTATATATATATTAGTTCAAAGTTATGAAAAATTCAAGTTTATATGAATATAAGTTGTTGATTTTCAACTTTGGTTGTTAAAATGTCGTTGATCATTGCAACTCTTTGATATATAATTATATAAGAAGCTGTTCGAAGTAATTAAGTTAAACTCGAGGTAACATTAAATGCAACTCTTTGATAACGGTTAAACTAAATCAAAGTAATTTGCATGGAAGCAACAGATGTTGCCAATTGTTGCAATGAATCAATTTTCTCATATGATTTTAAATTTCAGTTTTTATTTCAGAATAATGATATATGTGTCCTGTTGATGTAATTATTGTTCTTTACATCATACTGAATAAGATACAACTAGTCTATTTTTCTCCATGGAGAAATACAACTAGAGGCCAAAATATATTTGTTTTTTTGGGAGAATTACATGCATACTGCCCAATTCCACTGTATTTACATATCCAGCACCTAAATTTAAGTTTTTACATTTACAATTTAGCTATGCATGAAAAAGGTGTATTGCACCTTTTAAAAGTTAAAATAGTGGTATTTTTGATGTGATATAAAAGATTTGGGTGTTATAAATGTAAGACCTGAAATTTTGGTGTTATATATCTAAATTCATAGGAATTGGGTGGTATTTATGTAACTGCTGTTTTTTTGTTTTTAGGGGCATTTACATACATACTACTCAATTCTTTTGTATTTACATATCTAATACCTAAACTTTGTTTTTTACATATACCTCCCAAATCTTTCATGCCATATCAAAAATAACACTATTTTAACTTTTAAAAAGTGAAATATACCTTTTCATGCATAGGTAAGGTCGCAAATATGTAAAAATTGAAGTTGATGTTTTAGATATGTAAATATATAAGAATTGAGTGGTATGTATGTAAATCTTCCTTACTTTTATTGATCCTTTTGAGTATCCCTCTTGCTTTAGCAATGAAAACTCATTTTATTAACTCCATAACCTATGCTACCAAAATAATTTTGATCGCCCTTACACAGTCATTAATCTTTATCATATTCTNGGTTATGTATGTAAATCTTCCTTACTTTTATTGATCCTTTTGAGTATCTCTCTTGCTTTAGCAATGAAAACTCATTTTCTTAACTCCATAACCTATGCTACCAAAATAATTTTGATCGCCCTTACACAGTCATTAATCTTTATCATATTCTAATGACAGAAAACCGGTTCAGAGTACAGAGATAGAGCCGCCGAGAGGAGGGCCTTACATGGTGGTTTCGGCACAGTTTTGGGAGAAAAGAGTTTCCTTGATGATGATTATATTTCCGGAGAACCTCGAACACCAGAGACAAATGGGATTCTAAATGAAGCTATAAATGCCTCGTTCGGACCCGGAAGTTACGCCAGAAAAATTCTCGAAAGCATGGGATGGAAACATGTAAGCATCCATTCACTAACTGCTATCCATAATGTGCCATGTTTGTTCATCGTATATTTGGGGCATTTACATGCATACCACCCAATTCCTATGTATTTAGTATTTACATATCTGGCACCTAAACTTGGTTTTTTACATTTATACCACCCAAATCTTTTGTCACAAAAAATTGAAATATACATTTTCATGCATATGCAAGGTGGTATGTGTAAAGAATTGGACTTTAGGTTTTAGATATGTAAATATGTAGGAATTGGGTGGTATATATGTAAATCTTCCTTATGTTTACTTTAATTTACATGTATACAGTGTGATAGCCTTGTGTTTTACTACATAAGACTAGAATTGCTCTGATTGCATTATGTTCGTTTTTCGTATTTAGTTCCACAAGTTGGTGGTTAGGATACATCAATCTGAACTCATTCCTCAATACTGATCTTAACCCAGTCATTGCATCAAAGCTGTACCGATTCACTACTGAGGAAATGCTAATTCGGTTCTCTTCTTGTTTAAAATACTTTTATCTGAAAGGAAGATTTACATACATACCACTCAATTCTTATATATTTACATATCTAAATTTCAATCTTTGCATACATACCACCTTACCTATGCTTGAAAATGTGTATTTCACCTTTTAGAAGTTATAATTGTGGTATTTTTTATGTGATATGAAAGATTTGGGTGATATAAATGTAAAATGTAATGTTTAGGTGTTACCTATGTAAATTTATTGGAATTGGGTGGTATGTATGTAATTGTCCCTTTTATTTTATATGCTATTTTAACTTTTGCTTTCGCCTGTCTGATTGTCATTTTGTTCACTTAGGGCGAGTCTCTCGGGAGCTCCAACAAGGGCATTTTAGAGCCCCTGTGTCCTGTTGGTAATAAAGGCTATTCTGGTTTAGGGTGGAATCATGCTCGTGGTGAGAACTGATAAAACAGCCATATTTTACTTTTGGGTTCATTCTCTGAAGACTAGATTCCTGAATTTTAAACTACCTTCTGGTTTCATATATGATGGCATCTTGATTCCAGTTTGAGGTAAAACTTCAATTTTATCGAATTTTCCTGTTATAATCTGTGACACTTTTTCTCCTACATGGATTTTTACATGCAACTTTTGCATTGCGTTAGGAGGTGCAAATGATATCATTTTTTTTTTGGTTTGGAAAATGGGGCATTTACTTATATACGACCCAATTCCTATGTATTTACATATCTAACTCCAAAATTTGGTTTTTTACATTTTATACCACGTAAGTCTTTTATATCACATAAAAAAATATCATTAGTATAACTTTTAAAAAGTTTATTGCATCTTTTCATGTGTAAGGTGGTATGTGTGTAAAANTGTTTGGAAAATGGGGCATTTACTTATATACGACCCAATTCCTATGTATTTACATATCTAACTCCAAAATTTGGTTTTTTACATTTTATACCACGTAAGTCTTTTATATCACATAAAAATATCATTAGTATAACTTTTAAAAAGTTTATTGCATCTTTTCATGTGTAAGGTGGTATGTGTGTAAAAATTGAAGTTTAGGTGTTTGATATGTAAATACATAGGAATTGATTGGTATATTTGTAAATCTTAAATAATATTATACTTTTCATGCAGGGTTTTATAAGATGAGTATTTTGAACTCCATTTTATTGGATCTGTTGGAGGGAGGTATTGCTACTTGTCTTCTACTTCAATTATGTTTCATAATTGACTCATTGTTTATTATTTTTGTTAGCAATTATATTAGGAAATAATTTATTCCTGTGAGAGTTATGAAGAATAAATTATTTCTTGAGGTTAGGAATTATTTTCTTTCCNTCAGGAAATAATTTATTCCTGTGAGAGTTATGAAGAATAAATTATTTCTTGAGGTTAGGAATTATTTTCTTTCCTATTTTATATTTATTTCCTTCGATTATGAGTTATTTTCTCTCCTATTTTATGTTATTTCTTTTATCTCCAAATAATTAAAATGAATTGATTATTGGAGATATTAAGAGATATATCTTTCCTTTTATATTATTATTTTTTATTATCTTTCCTATTCTATGATTCATGTAAAGGGTTATTTATACCCCCTTCATATCAATGAAAAATCTCCGGTTTAATTCTATTTTATTTCACATTATTCTAAATTTCAACATGGTATCAGAGCCAAATTCCCTATCCTGGCCACCGATCCTCCCTCCAGAGCCGCCGAACTCTCTTCATGCCATCCTCCTTGCAGGAAAAGAGGGACATCGTATCCCCCCTCTCAAGCATTCCTAGCTTTGTTGCAATGTTCTCCTCGGAGATGGTGGAAGCTAATGACGGTGAACCACAAAAAAAAAAAAAAAGTTTTCAGCNTATGGTATCAGAGCCAAATTCTTTATCCTAGCCACCGATCCTCCCTCCAGAGCCGCTGGACTCTCTTCATGCCATCCTCCTTGCAGGAAAAGAGGGACATCGTATCCCCCCTCACAAGCATTCCTAGCTTTGTTGCAGTGTTCTCCTCGGAGATGGGGGAAGCTAATGACGGCGAACCACGAAAAAAAAAAAAAGTTTTCAGCCGCAAGAAGCGTTTTTGTCCAAGATGGAGGGAGTAGGAGGTGGGAGGACCTGAGTAGCGACCTCTTGGTTGTGTTTTTCTTGTGGATCGGAGCAGCAAATCTTATGGCTGGTGTGCCATATGTGTGCTCAACATGGTGGTACGCTGCGTGGGATCCATTTTCCTGGCATGTGCTCGACTTCCGGGGTTTGAACGATGTTTCTCATCCTCTCGGTTGTTGGCGCGATGATGCCGTCGACTTCGCCATTCTCTTCAATTTCGACATCGCCTGAAGTGAGGATGTCATCGATTATGTCTACTTCCCATTCTATTCCGACGAGATTTATCTTGAATATGTCGCAAACATGTGTCCAATGTTTCAATATTTCAACATGAAGAATCCTAATGTATTTGAATTTGAATTTTGCAAGGCCATTTGCAAAATTGAATTTTTTAAGGGAATGGCTATGGATGAGAGCTTGATCTGCCATCAAGTCCTTCGTCATGTCAATCAATGTTGTGGTAACTTCATTGAGTTGAAGGTCTTTTCTTATACAATGGATGAATCAATGACTTCTATTATTTGTGAATTCCTTCCTCAAATTTGAAAACTTGAGATCACTGAATGTTTAATGTCAAGTGTTGTTTTTGGATAAACATGTCAGTCTCTCAATGCTGCAGTCGGAAGTATCCCGTTGCANACATGTCAATCAATGTTGTGGTAACTTCATTGAGTTGAAGGTCTTTTTTTATACAATGGATGAATCAATGACTTCTATTATTTGTGAATGCCTTCCTCAAATTTGAAAACTTGAGATCACTGAATTTTTAATGTCAAGTGTTGTTTTTGGATAAACATGTCAGTCTCTCAATGCTGCAGTCGGAAGTATCCCGTTGCAAGTTTTTCTGGCAATTGACCCTTCTACGGAGCTTTTGCTTGCCACAAATATGTCTCCAGAGCTTTCTTCGAGTAGAACCTTCTGCGTAGCTTTTCCTGCAACAGACCCTTCTTCGTATTTTGTTGCAGCAGACCTTTCTTTGTAGCTTTTCCTGTTTCCTGCATCAGGTCTCCTCCAAAACTTTTTCTGTATCTGACCCTCCTCCGGAGCTTGTCCTGCAGCATGTTTTATACCATAATTCTTCANCGATTTTTTTCCTGCATCAGGTCTCTTCCAAAACTTTTTCTGTATCTGACCCTCCTCCGGAGCTTGTCCTGCAGCATGTTTTATACCATAATTCTTCATGCAACAGACCCTCCTCCGAAGCTTTGCTCTGAAGTTTTTCCTGCAGCAGGTCTGCCAGAATTCTTTATGCAGCATGCCCTCCTCTGGAGCTATTTCCTGCATCAAGCTCTCTTTCTGAGTCTTTTCCTGCATCAAGCCCTACTCCGTAGCATTTTTTGCATCAGGCCTCCTCCAGAGCATTTCCAGCAGCAGGTCATCCACCGGATTTATTCCTGCATCAGACCCTCCTACGGAGTCTTTTCCTGCATCAAACCCTCACCCTCCTCCGGATCTTTTCTTGCATCAGGCCCTCCTCTAGAGCTTTTCCCGCAGCAAGGCCTACCTCCGAGGCTTTNCCTTTTCCTGCATCAAACCCTCACCCTCCTCCAGATCTTTTCTTGCATCAGGCCCTCCTCTAGAGCTTTTCCCGCAGCAAGGCCTACCTCCGAGGCTTTTTTTCTTCAGGTTGCACAGTGCAGCCTTTTTCTAAAGATTGTTTAATTCCCTACAAACTCTCCTGCAACATTACTTGCAGGATTCTTCCGCCTACCTGCAGATACTGCAGGAACTGTAGTCAACTAGAAGTCAACATTTTTCTACTTGTTGTCTACTTTCCTGCAAACTCTCTTGCAACATTACCTGTAGGAGTCTTCTGACTACCTACAGACATTGCAGAAACTGTGATTAAAGACAACTACAGTTTTCTACTTCCCTGTAAACTTCTCTACGAGCCTTCTGTCTACCTACAGACACAGTATGAATTGCAGTCAAAGTCAACCGCAATACGTGATGAAAACTTTAAATTCTACCTCATGGGATCTCTTTTACCCATTGTTTGATATTTTCAAATCCAAGTTAAACATGATTTTGAATCATGTTTAAACTTGAGGGGGAGTGTTAGAAGTTATCTTAGGAAATAATTTATTCCTGTGAAAAATTATGAGGAATAAATTATTTCACGAGATTAGGAGTTATTTTCTTTCTTATTTTATATTTATTTCCTTTGATTTGGATTTATTTTCTTTCTTATTTTATATTTATTTCCTTTGATTTGGATTTATTTTCTTTCTTATTTTATGTTATTTCTTTTATATCTAAATAATTAATATTAGTTGATCATTGAAGATATTATATGATATTTCTTTCCTTTCATATTTTTTTCTTTTTATTATTTTTCCTATGCTAAGATTCATGTAAATGATTATTTATACCCCCTTCATATCAATGAAAATCCTCCCATATAATTCTGTTTTATTCAACATTATTCTGAATTTCGACAATATTAATGAAAATTTGTAAAGCATTAGAGATAACTACGTTCACCAACTAAAGAAGCTGTGCATTTCCCTAATTTACTACAACGATGGATAACCTTCTCTTTTCCTTCATCTGAAATCTGAATTTATTCTTCTGAAATTTTGCTATGCTTACAAACTTATGATCATATTTGCACATATCTATGGTAATGCCTTATGTAACATGTTAATAAACTTGAAAAACTTAACATTTTAGTATTGGGAATTGAGCTTTCTATAAAGATTTATAATTTAAACCTTTTCTTTAAAGAATATTAAGAATGTTAGGCTTGTTAGGATTACGAAAATTCCTCTTTAAGGTCTGTTTGGGGCAGTTGCAGCTTATTAGGATAAGCCAGCTTATCCAGATAAGCGGCTTATCCTGATAAGCTGCTGATCAACAGTTTATTCGGATAAGCAGACTAATTATTTTGTTTGTGTGTTTGAAAAACAACTGATTTGCAGTTATTTCTGAATAAATGATAATTCTGCCCCTGGTCTGTATAAGCTATCTAATTGTTTGGTTTGTGCGTTTGAAAAACAGCTTATTTGCTGTTGTTTCTGGATAAATGATCATTCTGCTATTGTACAGTTGCATTGTTTGCAACAGAATTATTTCAGCTATATATTTGATAGTTTATAACAAAAAAAAAACATTTCATATTAGTAAAAAAAAAAGATACATAGTTATCACAAAATAATAAAGCTCTAAATCATGTACTCCAACAGTTATCACAAAATATGTAAAGTACAGTAATTGTGCTTCGAACCAAAAAGGAAGAAAAAATGAAAACGAGTTGCACTGTGCTAGAAAATCAAGCCAACCAATGAAATTTGATTCGGTTTTATTCACTAGAAAACGGTAAAAAAAGCCAAAGAAACTCAATGAAAATGCCAATCCCTCCCTCCATATTCTTCTTGCCATTACTCACGCAAAACCATTTCATCAGAAACAGGGAAGCAAGCCAAAGAAAGAAAGCCAAAGAAAGAAAATGCCAATCCTTTGATATTCTTGAAAGAATGCTTGCTATTAACACAAAACCAATTCATCANGAGATATTATATGATATTTCTTTCCTTTCATATTTTTTTCTTTTTATTATTTTTCCTATGGTAAGATTCATGTAAATGATTATTTATACCTCCTTCATATCAATGAAAATCCTCCCATATAATTCTGTTTTATTCAACATTATTATGAATTTCGACAATATTAATGAAAATTTTTAAAGCATTAGAGATAACTACGTTCACCAACTAAAGAAGCTGTGCATTTCCCTAATTTACTACAACGATGGATAACCTTCTCTTTTCCTTCATCTGAAATCTGAATTTATTCTTCTGAAATTTTGCTATGCTTACAAACTTATGATCATATTTGCACATATCTATGGTAATGCCTTACGTAACATGTTAATAAACTTGAAAAACTTAACATTTTAGTATTGGGAATTGAGCTTTCTATAAAGATTTATAATTTAAACCTTTTCTTTAAAGAATATTAAGAATGTTAGGCTTGTTAGGATTACGAAAATTCCTCTTTAAGGTCTGTTTGGGGCAGTTGCAACTTATTAGGATAAGCCAGCTTATCCAGATAAGCGGCTTATCCTGATAAGCCAGCTTATCCAGATAAGCGGCTTATCCTGATAAGCTGCTGATCAACAGTTTATTCAGATAAGCAGACTAATTATTTTGTTTGTGTGTTTGAAAAATAACTGATTTGCAGTTATTTCTGAATAAATGATAATTCTGCCCCTAGTCTGTATAAGCTATCTAATTGTTTGGTTTGTGCGTTTGAAAAACAGCTTATTTGCTGCTGTTTCTGGATAAATGATCATTCTGCTATTGTACAGTTGCGTTGTTTGTAACAGAATTATTTCAGCTATATATTTGATAGTTTATAACAAAAAAAAAAAACATTTCATATTAGTAAAAAAAAAAGATACATAATTATCACAAAATAATAAAGCTCTAAATCATATACTTCAACAGTTATCACAAAATATGTAAAGTACAGTAATTGTGCTTCAAACCAAGAAGGAAGAAAAAATGAAAACGAGTTGCACTGTGCTAGAAAATCAAGCCAACCAATGAAATTTGATTTGATTTTATTCACTAGAAAACGGTAAAAAAAGCCAAAGAAACTCAATGAAAATGCCATTCCCTCCCTCCATATTCTTCTTGCCATTACTCACGCAAAACCATTTCATCAGAAACGGGGAAAGCAAGCCAAAGAAAGAAAGGCAAAGAAAGAAAATGCCAATCCTTTGATATTCTTGAAAGAATGCTTGCTATTAACACAAAACCAATTCATCAAGAATTCGTTGCAACATTAGCAAGTTATAGACCACCACATCTTACTGGATCACAAAGAGGAAAAGAGAAGGAGAATTGAAGCAGAGAGAGTCAGGGGATGAGAGCAGAGAAGAGAAACCTAGGGCACGGGATGAGGGGATCGTCCCGGGGTATTATCGCGAAGTTAAAATAGGAAACGCTGGCCGCGGGGTTCTGCCCGCGGTCGGCGTGTAATAGGAAAGGATATGTGCGGATCCTCAAACCCGCTCTAAACATACGAAACAAACAGTAGGGGCAACATTTTGAAAACACATAAGCAACAAATAAGCTGCCCCAAACAAACCCTTAATTTAATATATTTTTCAACATAAACATGAATCTCCTGATGTTAAAAAAAGAACCAATTGTCCAATTTGATTTTGTTCGNTTAGTTTGTGCTCGGCCCCCTATATTAATCGAGCTAAAAGAATGATTGTATTCAGTTATGTTTGTTTNATTTACATATATACATAGCACCCAATTCTTTTTCATTTACATCTCTCACACCCAGACTGATTTTTACAACTATAGCATCTTTTCACCCTTTTCTTTGTATGAAAAGGCGGATTTCTGTAATCCACCTTTTCATACATAGGAAAGGTGTTTAGGAAGTAAAAAATCAAAGTTTGGGTGTGAGATGTAAATGTACAAGAATTGGGTGCTATGCAGGGAAAATTTTAAATTATTTAATTAATTCGGGCCAAAATGAGCCCAATATAGTAAAAAAAAAAATAGTTTGTGCTCGACCCCCTATATTAATCGAGCTAAAAGAATGATTGTATTCAGTTATGTTTGTTTAACGCATAAATCAAACAAGGGTTACTTAACATATAGTTGCGTGGTGGTACGCTGCGTGGGATCCATTTTCCTGGCATGTGCTCGACTTCCGGGGTTTGAACGATATTTCTCAACGTCTCGGTTGTTGGCGCGATGAAGCCGTTGACTTTTCCAATCTCTTCAATTTCGACATTGCCTGAAGTGAGGATGTCATCGATTATGTCTACTTCCCATTCTATTCCAACGAGATTTATCTTGAATATGTCGCAAACATGTGTCCAATGTTTCAATATTTCAACATGAAGAATCCTAATGTATTTGAATTTGAATTTTGCAAGGCCATTTGCAAAATTGAATTTTTTAAGGGAATGGCTATGGATGAGAGCTTGATCTGCCATCAAGTCCTTCGACATGTCAATCAATATTGTGGTAACTTCATTGAGTTGAAGGTCTTTTCTTATACACTGGATGGATCAATGAATTCTATTATTTGTGAATGCCTTCCTCGAATTCGAAAACTTGAGATCACTGAATGTTTAATGTCAAGAGGTGTCATCCTTTACTCTGCTTGTCGAAGGAGCTTGAATACCTTGATGTCTCTGGTTATAATTCATATGGTTCGTTGGGTTACGGTGCTTTTGCTTATGGTTATGGAATGGCTACCAATGGTGTAGCTTTCGGAGGGTATGGCGGCTANCGACATGTCAATCAATATTGTGGTAACTTCATTGAGTTGAAGGTCTTTTCTTATACAATGGATGGATCAATGAATTCTATTATTTGTGAATGCCTTCCTCGAATTCGAAAACTTGAGATCACTGAATGTTTAATGTCAAGAGGTGTCATCCTTTACTCTGCTTGTTGAAGGAGCTTGAATACCTTGATGTCTCTGGTTATAATTCATATGGTTCGTGGGGTTACGGTGCTTTTGCTTATGGTTATGGAATGGCTACCAATGGTGTAGCTTTCGGAGGGTATGGCGGCTACGGGAACTCCGAGGCCTATGGAAATATTTTTGGGCCTGGCGTTGGTTATGTTATTGGATCTCCAGGTGCTCTGAGGAGCGGGTATGCTTGGTTATGATGCAAATGCAGGGTATGGAGTTGTTTCTGGATAAACATGTAAGTCTCTCAATGCTGCAGTCGGAAGTATCTCGTTGCAAGTTTTTCTGGCAATAGACCCTTCTACAGGGCTTTTGCTTGCCACAGACATGTCTCCAGAGCTTTCTTCGAGCAGACCCTTCTGCGTAACTTTTCCTGCAGCAGACCCTTATTCGTATTTTGTTGCAGCAGACCTTTCTTCGTAGCTTTTCCTGTTTCCTGCATCAGGTCTCCTCAGGTTTTTTTTCCTGCATCAGGTCTCCTCCGAAACTTTTTCTGTATCTGACCCTCCCCTGGAGCTTGTCCTGCAACATGTTCTATACCATAATTCTTCATGCAACATACCCTCCTCCGAAGCTTTGCTCTGAAGTTTTTCCTGCAGCAGGTCTGCTAGAATTCTTTATGCAGCATGCCCTCCTCTGGAGCTATTTCCTGCATCAAGCTCTCATCCTGAGTCTTTTCTTGCATCAAGCCCTACTCCGTAGCATTTCTTGCATGAGACCTCCTCCAGAGTATTTTCAGCAGCAGGTCATCCACCAGATTTTTTTCCTGCATCAGATCCTCCTCCGGAGTCTTTTCCTGCATCAGACCCTCACCCTCCGGATCTTTTCTTGCATCAGGCCCTCCTCTAGAGCTTTTCCCGCAGCAAGGCCTACCTCTGAGGCTTTTTTTCTTTAGGTTACACACTGCAGCCTTTTTCTAAAGATTGTCTACTTCCCTACAAACTCTCCTGCAGCATTACTTGTAGGATTCTTCTGCCTACCTGCAGATACTGCAGGAACTGTAGTTAACTAGAAGTCAACATTTTCCTACTTGTTGTCTACTTTCCTCGAAACTCCCTTGCAGCATTACATGTAGGAGTCTTCTGTCTACCTAAAGACATTGCAAAAACTGCAGTTAAAGACAATTACAGTTTTCTACTTCCCTGCAAACTTCTCTACAACATTATTTGTAGTAGTCTTCTGTCTACCTACAGACACAACATNCAAACTCCCTTGCAGCATTACATGTAGGAGTCTTCTGTCTACCTACAGACATTGCAAAAACTGCAGTTAAAGACAATTACATTTTTCTACTTCCCTGCAAACTTCTCTACAACATTATTTGTAGTAGTCTTCTGTCTACCTACAGACACAACATGAACTGCAGTCAAAGACAACTGCAATACGGGATGAAAACTTTAAATTCTACCTCATGGGATCTCTCTTATCCATTTTTTGATATTTTCAAATCCAAGTTGAACATGATTTTGAATCATGTTTAAACTTGAGGAGGAGTGTTAGAAGTTATCTTAGGAAATAATTTATTCCTGTGAAAAATTAAGAGGAATAAATTATTTCACAAGATTAGGAGTTATTTTCTTTCTTNAATTTTGAATCATGTTTAAACTTGAGGAGGAGTGTTAGAAGTTATCTTATGAAATAATTTATTCCTGTGAAAAATTAAGAGGAATAAATTATTTCACAAGATTAGGAGTTATTTTCTTTCTTATTTTATATTTATTTCCTTTGATTTGGATTTATTTTATTTCTTATTTTATATTTATAATTAATATTAATTGATCATTGGAGATACTATATGATATTTCTTTCTTTTCATATTTTTTTTTTTATTATTTTTTCTATGCTAAGATTCATGTAAATGATTATTTATACCCCCTTCATATAAATGAAAATCCTCCCATTTAATTTTGTTTCATTCCACATTATTCTGAATTTCGACAATATTAATGAAAATTTTTAAAGCATTAGAGATAACTACGTTCACCAACTAAAGAAGCTGTGCATTTCCCTAATTTACTACAACGATGGATAACCTTCTCTTTTCCTTTCCTTCATCTGAAATCTGAATTTATTCTTCTGAAATTTTGCTATGCTTACAAACTTATGATCATATTTGCACATATCTATGCTGATGCCTTACGTACCATGTTAATAAACTTGAAAAACTTGACATTTTAGTATTGGGAATTGAGCTTTCTATAAAGATTTATAATTTAAACCTTTTCTTTAAAGAATATTAAGAATGTTAGGCTTGTTAGGATTACGAAAATTCCTCTTTAAGGTCTGTTTGGGGTAGTTGCAGCTTATCCAGATAAGCGGCGTATCCTGATAAACTGCGGATCAACAACTTATCCTGATAAGCTGCGGATCAACAACTTATCCGGTTAAGCCGACTGGTTATTTGGTTTGTGTGTTTGAGAAACAACTGATTTGCAGTTGTTTCTGAATAAATAATAATTCTGCCCANATTAGGATTACAAAAATTCCTCTTTAAGGTCTGTTTGGTTATTTGGTTTGTGTGTTTGAGAAACAACTGATTTGCAGTTGTTTCTGAATAAATAATAATTCTGCCCATGGTCTGTATAAGCTATCTAACTGTTTGGTTTGCGCGTTTGGAAAACAACTTATTTGCAGCTGTTTCTGGATAAATGATCATTCTGCTACTGTACAGTTGTGTTGTTTGCAACANATTTGTATAAGCTATCTAACTGTTTGGTTTGTGCGTTTGAAAAACAACTTATTTGCAGCTGTTTCTGGATAAATGATCATTCTGCTACTGTACAGTTGTGTTGTTTGCAACAAAATTATTTCAGCTATATATTTGATAGTTTATAATAAAAAAAATATTTAATAACAGTACAAAAAAAGGATACACAGTTATCACAAAATAATAAAGCTCTAAATCATGTATTCCAACAGTTATCACAAAATGTGTAAAGTTCGATAATTGTTCTTCAAACCAAAAAGGAAGAAAAAATGAAAACGAGTTGCACTGTGCCAAAAAACCAATCCAGCCAAAGAAATTTGATTCGATGTTAACCACTAGAAAACAGTTAAAAAAAACCAAAGAAACCCAATGAAAATGCCAATCCCTCCCTCCATATTCTTCACAGAATGCGTGCTACTACTCACGCAAAACCATTTCATCAGTAATGGGGAAAGAAAGCCAAAGAAATAAAATGCCAATCCTTCGATATTCTTGAAAGAATGCTTGCTACTAACACAAAACCAATTCATCAAGAATTCATCGCAACATTAGCAAGTTACAGAGCTCCACACTTACCGGATCGTCCCAGGGTATTATCACGAAGTTAAAACAGGAAACGCTAGCCGCGAGGTTTGACCCGCGGTCGGCTTGTAATAGGAAAGGATCTGTGTGGATCCTCGAACCCACTCTAAACACACGAAACAAATAACAGGGCAGCGTTTTGAAAACACATAAGTAGCAAATAAGCTGCCCCAAACAAACCCTTAATTTAGTATATTTTTCAGCATAAACATGAATCTCCTGATGTTAAAAAAGGATCATTTGTCCAATTTGATTTTGTTCAGTTGAATCTTCAGTTCTTTTTTTGTTTGAGCTCAAATCGGCATGATCAATCCCTGAATAGAATGAAGAGTCTTGTCAATGTGTGTAAATTGGTTTAGTGAGAGCTTGAATGGGATTGAAACACTGAATCGATTCAAGATGGAAGAAGATAAGGCAACAAAGAGCACTATCATCTAATCAAGGGGTTAAGCGGGTCTAAATGACTCGTGTATGACATGTTGGTAGGCTCAATTTGCATTTGTTTGTTCATTTCAGCTTGTGTTCGACTCAAAATTTGCTCGATTTTTTATATCTTTTAAATATAGCACAACTTTAATATAAAGAGAAATTTATATACATAGCACCCAATTCTTATGCATTTACATATCTCACATCCAAACTCTGATTTTTAAGCTAAAGCATCTTTTCATCTTTTTTGTTGTATGAAAAGGTGGAAGGAAAAGGTGTTTAGGAAGTAAAAAAATCAGAGTGTGGGTGTGAGATGTAAATGCATAAGAATTGGGTTCTATGCTGCTAAAATTTTAAATTATTTAATTAATTCGGGCCAAAAAACGAGCCCAATACAATCTAAAAAAAATCTGTTTGTGTTCGTCCTGTACATTAATCGCGCTAAAACAAAAATTGTATTCAGTTCCGTTTGTTTAACGAATAAATCGAACAAGAATCACTTAACAAGCACAAAATAAGAGCTTTTTTTTTATAGTCCAATTCCAGAAATAATTGATTTCTTTCATCCTTAGCTTCCTCTCAACTCTCTTAGGCCAATCATATATCTACTTTTTCAGGACATTTATATAAATACACCATAATTCTTATGTATTTACATACTAACCCCTAAACTTTCATCCATATACTTTTGCAGGGAACCATTTCCAAGGAGAGGCGTTACAAGGGATCATAATTAACATGTTGGCATTGATTCTGGGCTTTGAATTCAAGCTTTTACATTCTTTCATTATTTCCTCCACTCTTCCATGTGGAGTATGGCCCAAGTTGATGGGAGCTGAATTGACTTCATCTTTATCATTAAATTTAGTATTTTATCTATTAATTTTTATTGACATTTTGAACCTCAATTTTTCATTTATTTAAGAATTTTGTAAAGATGTTGTCTTTTATTTTTTTTGCTTTTATATCACATTTCCTATGTATGAAAATGTGTATTTCATTTGTATTTTTGATGTGATATGAATGATTTGGAAGGCATAAATATAAAAAAAGCAAAGTTTAGGGGTTAGTTATGTAAATACATAAAAGTTGGTTTTATCTTTGTAAATACCCCTATGTAAATGTGTTATATATATATATATATATTAAAGATTGACCAGAGGCTAAGGCTATGATACGAGCCTCCAATCAAGCTCATTTGTCTAATCACTCGACTTAATAGCACATAGGCTGATTCAAACCCTCGACTTCAGTGGACTTAAACTGACTTTGGAGATGCGCGCAAATAGTTGGGGAATGCACGCATTATGTCTAGTTGTATGAAAATAAAATTCATTTTATAATATTGAGATATAATTAGAAATTTGTACACAAAAAAAAAAAAAAAAATGCTTGTGTATTAGAAGTTTGGCCAATTTTAATGAGCTGAAAAATTGTAAAACCACCCTCGGGAAATCTATGTTTGATATTTATAATTAGGAAGATTTACATACATGATACAATTTCTATGTCTAAACTTTGGTATTTATATTAACCCAATATTACAAATGTATGAAAATGCATATTTCACTTTTAAAGGGATCAATAATATTGGTATTTTTGCATTAGATATGTAAATTTAGAAGACTTGTGTGGTCTCCATGTAAATACCCCTAATATTTACAATAATGGTGTCATAAATCTATTAATGAAAATATGCATTTCATTTTCAAAATGTAAGTGAGAGTATTATCTTCTTAAGTGATATTAATTATGTGAATGCTATAATGTAAAATGTGAAAATTTCAGCTCAAAAGTTGCTCCAAAAAAATTTGATCCAAAATTTTGGTTCGTAGTTCGACTTGTTTATTTCGGTCTCATCTAGATCTGAGCCAAAATTTGAATCAATTTTCTAGCGATTAACGAATTAAGTTAAATTCGCTAAATTCACGGTCTTAACATCACTAGGGCTGTTTAAAATCTAATTTCAGGCCCGACTGGAAGACAATTCGANACTCAAAAGCTGCTCCAAAGAAATTTGATCCAAAATTTTGGTTCGTAATTCGACTTGTTTATTTCAGTCTCATCTAGATCTGAGCCGAAATTTGAATCAATTTTCTAGCGATTAATGAATTTAAGTTAAATTCACTAAATTCACGGTCTTAACATCACTAGGGCTGTTTAAAATCTAATTTCAGGCCCGACTGGAAGACAATTCGATCCAGAATTTTAGGTCGAAGCTTGACTTGTTTATTTTGATTTGATCTTAATCCGAGCCAAAATTTGAATCAATTTTCAAGTAATTAACGATCTTCGAGCTAAATTCTCAGCTCTATGCACAATAATGCATGTAAGAATATTAAAATTTAACTTATAAATTTAGATTTGCATATTTTTAGCTCTCAATTTAATGCAATACTTGCAATTTCATCTCTTGCCTTTCCATCTTTGAATCTTCACATTCATTTATTTTCCCCTCAAATTACCTATGGGCACATAAATAAATAAATAATAATAAACTCATGAGTGGAAGACCCATCATAATGGTTATAAAGAAATAGAACCTTTATGCTAAGTGGGATTCCCTCTCATTGCACCAATTCCCTTCTCCCATAAACTCTCCACTTTAAGGCATTGATGCTTTTGGTGGGCTAGTGGTAGAAGACAAGTGGGTGGCAATAAGACATTACAAGCATCACCCACTATATTAAAATTTTAAAATATAAATATTTTTTTAAAAAGTAATAAATGTTAAAAATATTTTAATATATTTTAAATGATATAACAATGATATTTTCATCCATAAAATATATAATATTTTATTTTAAGNATTTACATGGTGGGCAGCCCGGCCATCTTCAGCAGCGAGAATATCTACAACAACACATTCTTCCTTAGCTTTAANTTAGCCTTTTCAATCTTTCTAATCTTCACTCCTACAAAAAGAATTATTGAAAAAATTATGGCTTTAAGGGGGATATGTCCTCTTCATTGCCCACACCAAGCATCACAATCTAGCTTGGTTGGTGGTCCCACTAAGGATGGGGATGGGGGAGGACTTAAAAATTTAGTCTAATTCCATTAAATAAATAAAATCAATGCAAATATAAAGAGTTAAGAAAATGGCAAAAAAAGTTTTCACTTTTGTTAAAACAAGTAAGAAATTTAGTGGGTCATTAATTGGGTTCATGACTCGTGTTCAGGTCTGACATAAAATTTACCTGACTCGAAACTACTTGATCCGAACCGAACTCGAATGTTAAATAGGATCAAAAAGTCTAACTCGAACAAGACCAACCTTCAGCCCGACTGACCCAAACCCGACTCAATTAGCACATGTAATACATGCTTAATAGTTATTTTGGTTATATTTAGTTTAATTTTGAGTTAAATTCAGGTTGGCGGGTCAATTTTAAGTTGACAAGTAATTTCAAGTAAATTTTGAGTTGACGGGTCAACCCAAGGCCGGCTTGAATAAATAAATATATAAAAATTTTATGAACAAGTTATTATGAGATAAATAAATAAATAATTTTGCCCCCTCAATAGTTCTTTTTGAGATTCTCATGAAATATATGAAGGTAAAATGAAAATGAAAATGATAAGAACATAAATATCATATTTTTGATGTTAGTTATTTAAATATTGTGGAATTGTGTGGTATATAAGTAAATTACTCTTCTTGCAATTTAATATTTTTTATTAGTAATAACTTTGTGCAAATAATATGTTGATTATTTGTGTATATATCAAGCTCATGTGCTCTCCTCGGAACACGAGTTATTCGCGAATTATGAGCCAGTTTGACATCCCTAATATTAATATATATAAATTATATAACTTAAATTATATAAATAAATAATATCTATATTAGTGAATTACTAATATAATATATTAATATATTATTATTATTATTAATTTACTATATATTATAATTTATAAAATTTAATTTTTTAATACATCATAATTATATATATATATATAATTATTTTAAATTATTTTATATTTCGAATAATAATGATTCGAACACGAACGGATACATCATTGTCTCGTTTACTTATCGAACGAATCGAACACGAACTCATTGACGAACTATTCGCGAATAACGAGCTTTTTTGACGGCCCTGCGTACCTGCAATTCATATCTATTTACACATCTAGTAATTAGAGTTAAGGTGATTTTTCTTATATGGCATGAAAATTTTGGATGGTATTATTGTAAAATATATATTTGTGGTAAAGGAATTGGGTGGTATTTATGTAAATGACACTACGTGATGGGAAATGTGGGACAGAAATTGACGTGAAATGACTACAAACAGTGTTTGAAATGATGCGCATCAAATCTCAGTCAGGCTCAAGGAGACATTTATTTTCCATCCAATTTTGATTTAATAAGTGCTCCAAATCATATCATATTTATTATAAATTAATTATATAATTTTTAAATATTGAATTTGGATGCGTATGATTTGAAATTTAGAAAATAACCCCAATATCTTAGCTTTAATTTTCTTAAATTTTATTTAGATGAATACAATAGGAAAATAATTAATCAATTTTTTATATTATATTTATCTCAATCTAAATTTTATAGGCCTATTTTGTATTTTAAGTCATCATCAAAATTATATTTTAGGAATTGATTTTTATAATTTTTTTTTTTGAAAATATATTTTCTTAAATCTGATTTGCTAACATTAAAACTATTGTTTGCACAAGTAAAANAGTGAAATGACTACAAACAGTGTTTGAAATGATGCGCATCAAATCAAGGAGACATTTATTTTCCATCCAATTTTGATTTAATAAGTGCTCCAAATCATATCATATTTATTATAAATTAATTATATAATTTTTAAATATTGAATTTGGATGCGTATGATTTGAAATTTAGAAAATAACCCCAATATCTTAGCTTTAATTTTTTTAAATTTTATTTAGATGAATACAATAGGAAAATAATTAATCAATTTTTTTATATTATATTTATCTCAATCTAAATTTTATAGGCCTATTTTGTATTTTAAGTCATCATCAAAATTATATTTTAGGAATTGATTTTTATAATTTTTTTTTTTTGAAAATATATTTTCTTAAATCTGATTTGCTAACATTAAAACTATTGTTTGCACAAGTAAAAACTTTAAGATTGCATTAGGAGTTCGAATGTAGTTTTGTATTGGGACTCCAATCAGGATTTGCTACGTGTACAGACAGACCGACACATGCATTCAATTATTATTATCTATTTTACGAAGGTTGGTTGCGTGTACACGTGTCAGATCTTGATTGAAGTCCTGATGCAAAGCTGCATCAGAACTACTAATATAATATTTTTTCCATCATAAGACTTTTTGTATACACAGTATTTAGTCCTTTGCTTACAAGTTGATTTTTTTAAAAATTAAGTTCTAAAAAAATTTTATTAGAATTATTTCATCCCTAATTTATAGAGTTAGAGGTCAATTTGGTCAGTTCTATAAATTTTGGGATTATAGTGGACTCATATAAATAATTATGAACTATTATTGCACTTTACTCATTAATATAGGCATATATTTCAAAGTTTTTCAACCATAATATGGGTTTTACTCCTAAAANAAAGTTCTAAAAAATTTTTATTAGAATTATTTCATCCCTAATTTATAGAGTTTGAGGACAATTTGATCAGTTCTATAAATTTTGGGATTAAAGTGGACTCATATAAATAATTATGAATTATCTTTGCACTTTACTCATTAATATAGGCATATATTTCAAAGTTTTTCAACCATAATATGGGTTTTACTCCTAAAACATTTTTTTTTATTGTCATATGAACTCTATAAGTGAGAGATAGTGTGTTTTATTTGAAATAATTAGATTTAATGAAAAAAATAAATTTATGAAGTTTTCTATTACTGATGAAATAGTTTATATTCCCTTAAAAAATCCATATTGAAATATTTATTTATAATTAGTGTTGAACTCCGCGGGCTGAAGGTGAGGTGAGTTCATGTTAATATTAAGANCTCTATTACTGATGAAATAGTTTATATTCCCTTAAAAAATCCATAGTGAAATATTTATTTATAATTAGTGTTGAACTCCGCGGGCTGAAGGTGAGGTGAGTTCATGTTAATATTAAGATTAGGTTCGGCTCAAACAGTTTTAGGTCGAGTCAATTTGTGGTTATAACTTAACTTGTCTTGCAAACCCGTATTGACAATGTTTTTGATCTATGGTGCAATTGTAATGGGAGGCGGGTAGGCGTTCGTGGCAATGATTGGTGGAGGTGAGCGCTAGCAACAATATCAACAAGCAAGGATGCTAGCAATTGTAGTGGAGGGCGACGATGAATAATAGGCAACAACTACAATGTTGGCAAGCCGTGATTATGGTGGTAGTAATCAATGACTTATTGAGTGAGTGATATTGACTAGTGATCAATGCAAAGATGGTGGGGACCAATAAGCGAGAAATGACTCAGTGTAGCCGATCTCAGCCGACTGAAATAGACCAAACTGAGCTTAGCCGACCAACCCATAGAGCTAACAGATGATAAGCTCATACATGTAAATTACTAATAACTTCATGTAAAACCCACGTTAAAGCATAGGAAAAAATATAACAGATGATAAGCTCTCCTGATGAATCTGGCTCACTATCCATACAAACATGCAAGTGCAAATGCAAACAAACAAATGACATAAGTGGTGATAGAGAGTTTGTCATGAAGACTGTAACTCAAGAAGAGATGGGAATGACACGACAGTAGCGACCCAAAAAGGGTATGCCGGTGAGGTAGTAACTCAAAGGGATGGGCATGCCATGGCGGTAGCTTCCCGAAGACTATATCCTGAGGAGGCAATGACCCAAAGGGATGGGCATGTCGTAGGGGCAACAGACTGAAGAGGGTTTGTAGAGGAGGAANGAAAAGGGTATGCCGGTGAGGTAGTAACTCAAAGGGATGGACATGCCATGGCGGTAGCTTCCCGAAGACTATATCCCGAGGAGGCAATGACCCAAAGGGATGGGCATGTCGTAGGGGCAACAGACTGAAGAGGGTTTGTAGAGGAGGAAGTGATCCAAAAGGGATGGGCATGTCATGGAGGCAATAAACTGAAAATGGTATACTTGTGAGACAATGACCCAAAGGGATGAGCATGTCGTGGCGACAGTGACCCGAAGAGGGTATGCCAAGGAGGCAGTGACCTAAAGGAATGGGCATGCAGTGATGACAGCGACCCGAAGAGGAGCAGAATGGAAGGGCGAGAAATATGCATACCATACTCCTAAAGATTTTCATTCATACCTCTCAATTCTAATGTAGATGCATACCTAACTACCTAACTCCTAAACTTCAATTCTTACATACATACCAAATTTTGAGCCTCCCACGCTTAGCTCGACGTATCGTGAAGGGATCGGTCATAAAGGCGAACACCGGTTGAAAGAGGATCTGGGACGACAACGACGGTGACTGGGAGGAGTCTCGACGAGGATACAACGAGAAGGTGATGTTCCAGGGAGGAGAAGAGAGGAAGGAGTGTGAAGCGACTGTTTCAGGGGCGCAAAGATGAAAATGAAGAGGAGCGGGAATTGGTATTCAAGCTCATGTGCACCGACCATATCACAAACTTTGCATCCAATATTTTTGTCGCTTTTAAGTGTTGGTACTCGAGTCGCTTTATTTAACACTAATCCAATGTAAACTCTGTCGCAACGCCGCTCAACCATTTGCCGCTTTCCGTAACATCATTTTTTACTTTTAGAAAAGCGAAATACAACTTTTTCATGTATAGATTTAAAGCGCTAAAGTGCTATGTATGTAATTATGAAAGTTTAGATGTGAGATATGTAAATACATAAGAATTATGTGCTATTTATGTAAATTTTCCTTTATTCAATAAAACAACATTGGAGCCACACACAATTGTCTTCTGCAAAGTAGTGTTATTTTATTAAACTGAGTGGAAAACCCATTACAAAGAAGCACTTATGAAGTCCCCCATATGCTCCTACATTATGGTGCTTTTGTAATATTAAATTTTGGGCCATTTACATACATACCACACAATTCTTATGTTTTTGCATATCCAATGCCTAAACTTCCATATTTACAAATATACCGCTTAAATCCTTAACATCATGTCAAAAATATACATTTGCATGCATTAAATGTATGGCTCCAGTGTTGTAGATATAAATATCAAATTTTAAGCGTTAGATATGCAAATAGATGCGCAAAATCTTTCTTTTTTTATATAAATCAAATGTCATAATATAGTGATTTTGTCCATCCTAAAGTCATTTTGGAGATTCTTCTATTACATTTTTGTTATGTGTCAATGTGTTGTGCTTCGTGCAAAGTTAAGACGTTAATTAATAACTCTATTATCGTGAATTTTGCGACAAACAATACTAACTATTTTGTTATGGAATACTAAAAACCCAAAATTTCAAGTTATTTCTTATTATTTATCTTAAATTACTCAATTTATTTATTATTTTATTAGGACACTACCTTGAATTAATATTATTTTTTTTAATAGTAAACTAGTGACAACGACTTTATATATGCTTAAAAATATAAGAATTTGACACCACTACTAGAAGATTTAAATTATCGGCAACAGCGTCAAAAATTTGATGCTACTTCTTTATATACCTAAAAATACAAGAAATTGACACCAATGCTAGAAGACTTAGATCCCCGACAACAACGCCAAAAATTTGATGCGACTTTTAATATGCAAGAATTTATGAACTCAAATTTATATATTTATAATGATTTTGTAAAGTCCATTTCAAACACAATCATACGTATCACTTAAGTGATACATGACTCTAGTGGAGTCCCGTTTATCGATCCCACAGGGAAGCGAGATAAGATGTCCTTAGTCAAATTCTAATCTACTACTATTAGTCCTTAGTTTGGAAGTGTGATTTAAGAGGTTTTACTAACAGATACTCCTAAATGTAAGTCTTAAGTTTAACACAACTAATAACTACTCCTAAATGCAAATATTAATTCTAAAGGTAACCTTTTTTGATGACTTGGTTTGAAGAATTTTAAGATATTAAAAATTACTATTCTTATGTAATGAATTGGATAATGTAAAGGAATGAGATGCATTAAATATTGTATGTGCCAAATAGGAGCAATCGTATTCTTTATCCTTTGGTCCAGACATAAAGAACGTTGACTAATCCTATGATTGTTTACTGAATCCGTGGCCCGGCTGGGAGGATACCGGCTCTCATTTCGGAGCTCCCACGTTCCCCTAACATATCCGCTTCAGTTTCCAAACCCTATGACCAAATTGGAGATTTTAGGCCAAATTGGAGATTTTAGTCTGTCATCCTAAAATCTCCAATTCTACGCCTATCAAAGTATATTTTCCTATTTATTTGCATTCAACTTCTATGAATGTCATCATCCATAGGATTTGAATGTGGTTCCACTTTGTTGAGAATTGCACCGCTCTTTTGGATCAATAAAATTACAACAAATTTTAACACTATAACGGGCCCGTGTTATAATGTAAATGAAGTGCAAGTAAAAACCATCACATTTATAATTAAATATTCTTCTAACAAGCATCCCAAAATCCTAAGCATGAATTATGCTCATTTCAAAAAAAAATAAAGTGAAAATAATGACATAATCTTCTCATGCCACTATTTTCAAAGAAAAAGTAAGAGTAAGAGAAGCTCATCACAAAACACGAAGAAAACACAACAGAAACTTCATTTAACCAAAACAAATCCACTAGATAAGTGTTTACATTAAAAGATAATAAATAACACAATACTTAGTTTTTTTCCTTTGAAAGAAAGATGGATATCTCTCCCACAAAGTCTCCCGCCAATCCATTCAATGTTAGAACATCTCCTTACAAATTCTCTCAAAATCTCATATCCAATCTCTCCAAAAGGGTAGAAATCTACATTTCTACTCATATTCTAAGAACCCTAAACTTTCTCCACAGTTTTTCTAATATTCATCTCACAAAAAAAACCACTTTTTCTAACCTAGATTTGTTCTTTTAAAGTGTAGGGATGAAGTTTGAAGAGTTGCCACAAGAATTCTTTCAAAAAGCGTACAAATACATCGAATCTGGGCCCATAACTGCCAATAGTCGGTCCAGAATCTTCCCGGGCGCAGTCGGCGGGCTTGAGGGCGCTGTAGGCGAGCTTTTCTGTCATTTTTCGGGGGCGCCGTCGACTAGATTTTTGCGCAGCTCCACCGTTTGGCTCTGTTTGACTCCGTTTTAGCTTTGTTTCGCCCTATTTCAGTTGTGTTGTGTTCCTAACAGATAGTCCTACAAAATAAGCATGAAAACAATATTTCTTTAAAGTGTAATCTCATTCAAAAATATGCAAGAAGTGTAAAAGAGATTAAACATCGAAAGACTTATCGAAAGGTGATAGGGCAAAATATCATTTATTGCTCTTTTTTGCTCTAAATTTCACCATTTTTGTTTTTTTTTCTCCAAAAATCCATTTATTGTACCTGAAACCAAAAACATGCAAAATACATTCCTTTAAAGTGCAATATCATTAAAATTAAACATAAAATGTATATAGAAAATCAAACATTTTTTAGGCGTGTCAACTATTTAACTCAAACTCATAGAATTATGGTCTAGCTCGAAAATGCCTAATAATTCTGCATTTGAGAAAATAATTTTAGATTTATGGTCTGTTTGGAGTAGTTGCATCGGTTTGAAGAAAAAACTAGGAAGCTGCTGCAAATGAAATTGTTTTACAAAAAGCTGCAGTAGTTATTATAACTTTATTTTAATTTAAAAAAATCGGATCGTTACTTTTTGTCTGCCACTACACTTTATCATGTAAGGTTGAAAAAAAACAGAAAACTATGACTTCAATTTTTAGAAAATAATAACAAAGAAAATTCCCAAATAGAACAGCGGGGGAGGCCTAAAAAGCAAAACAACCAGAAATTTGTCCAAAACATTCCTTAAAATGGCACCAATTGCAAATTTAAGCAGCTTTTGAATAAAAATGCCATTTGAGGTAATTTTGAGTAAATTACCCTTAAGATTGTAACTACATGCTCAAAAATTGGAATGTAAGGAAATCTGATTCGTAAAGAGCTAAACGCACCTGCCAAAGTTGTTGAACTGGGCCCATCTGCTAAAATTGTTGAACTGAGCTCACCTGCGAAAGTAGTTGAACTGTGCCCACCTGTCGAAGTAGCTGAACTTAGCCCATCAGTTAGGGTGGCCAAAGCAAAGTAGTATCAAAATCAACCATCAAAAGAAACCAAAGTGACTGATGAAAATACCTATCAATCCTTCATTAAAGAATTCGTTAAGCAATTAAAACATAAGTCTTTCAAATGTGCCTGAGACGATGACCATACCAACAATATCTTGTAGTTGTCCAGCAATTAGGGAATTNGAAGTAGTATCAAAATCAACCATCAAAAGAAACCAAAGTGACTGATGAAAATACCTATCAACCTTCATTAAAGAATTCGTTAAGCAATTAAAACAGAAGTCTTTCAAATGTGCCTGAGACGATGACCATACCAACAATATCTTGTAGTTGTCCAGCAATTAGGGAATTNCATTTTAGTGTGGACGGACATGGGTTCATTCCGTTGGGGACGATGAACGGATGTCGTCCATCCGCGCGTGTATTAAATGGACGATGGAGATCGAGCCGGATGACCATCTGAAGCGATACAGAGAGACGCGTGGCAGCTGACTCAGNATGGACGATGGAGATCGAGCCGGATGACCATTTGAAGCGATACAGAGCGACGCGTGGCAGCTGACTAAGAAGGCGGCGTCAAATGGGAGTGCGTCGCGTGGCTTTTCGACGGATCCGAGGATCCAGTCAGCCCGCGGTTTGAATAGATAAATAGGATTTAAAAAAAATTCAGAAAATAGGTATTAAACTTTAAAAATCCATATCTTTGCATAGAAAATTCATAAAAATAAAATAA
>JXCR01051711.1:36785-58107 GCA_002079205.1 Phalaenopsis hybrid cultivar
CCAAACTTAAATTTTTTTTAAAAGATTTACATGAAAACCCTTAAAAATAAAAGGGTGAAAGAAAGTATTAAATACATAAAGAAAATTCATACCTGTTGAAGATTTTGATTTTTACAAATAAATTCTGAAATACTGAAGGTGTTAATATGAAAAACTACAAGGCTTAAAACATTAAATTGCACATAATATATATAAAATTTGCTGAGAAAGAGTTAAGTACAATACATATAATAAAGTGCTAAAACTAACAACAGAACTAAACTAAATTCTAAAAATGAAAATAGTTTTACACATTACAACATAACAATAGAGTCTCAACAATATCACAAAACAAACAATACAATCACAAAGTACAACACGAATAAACAAACAAACAAACAAAAAGAACATCAGTCATCATCTTCTTCATCATTAACATATAACCTCTACTGCTGATATGGAGTATAAATAGGGTGAATAGGGAACTGAACTGTATGATCACCCCTCAGGTATTTCACTAAAGCATCATCATATTCAAACTTCTGGCGAATCAGATCATCTGTATGAGCATTTCTGGCCTCCATGTTCTGCATCCTATGATCCAACCTCAAAATATCTCCCTGTTGAATCATCATCTGGTCCAATAACTCCCTGTTATTGGGGTCACTTGAAGTAGGCTCACTAAAAGTAGGGGTCCTAGAAGTAGAAGGAATATCACTGACCTTACTTCCAGATCTCCAATCAACATGGGACTCATAAGTCTTAATGTTTGCAGGCCCAATCGGTCTTTGGGGCTCAATCCTCTCCTCATCTGGTCTGAAATCAACTCCTGCATGCTCACAAAGTGTATAAATGAGAGCAGGGTGTGCTAATCCACCAGTGGTCTCTCCCAGAGCAATAGATCGAGTGTTCATATAAATGTTTATATCCATCACTTGTTGAATACAGTAGTTCAGAATGACTCTATCATTGGTCATTTCACTATGATGGTTTGTTGGAATCATCCTCCTAGAAATAAAATAATTCCAGACCATAGATACTACATTTACCATAGAAAGGGGAAAGTTGATTTTAACTCCATTCTTTACTTTCCAAGCCCCTTTCTCACAAGTTAGAAAAGAAATAACCTCATCTAAGGCCTCATTTGTGGCAGAGAATGAATGATACTGGCATCTATAAACATCTTCTAATTGATAAAACTCATTTATTTTTCTTGGAATAAACTCCATCCTTTTTTCTCGAACAAAAACAAAATCATCAGAAGCCTCCGGAAAGTTGGCATAAAATTCCATAACTATCCCAGCTATTGCATCGGTAGTAAACTAACAGAAGTTTTCCCACTGTCGAGCGATAATCAATCATTTAACTTCTCCTCCCGGATTTTTGAAACCTCAATCCGGAATCACTTTCTTATTTTCTCGAAGACTATGAAATTGAGCACTAGCTTTAAAGCTAACAAACTTTTGCTCGTCATATTCTATTTTTCTTTTGCTCGGTCTAGGTGCCATAGGAAATCTAGAAAAAATTGATAAAAATCTGAATAAATTCTAAAATTCTAAAAATCAAAATGTAAAGCACTTTAAACTTAAATCCACTAAGTAAAAATTTTTCAACAAAACATTTTCTCAAAATCTCTCAAAAAAACAAAACTTTCGGATCTAGGCAATGTGAGAAAAATCTTTAGTGAAAATAAAAAAATTTTACTTTAAAGTGTAGCTCTTACCTAGAGAAAATGAAATATGAAGTTCCTTTACCTCTAAATATCCTCAAATCCGCCCAAAATCAAGCCTTATGTGTGAAAACCGAAGGTTGAAGGTGACTTTAGGGGTAAAAATGGAGGTTTTGCGGTGAAAATCACGAAAAGGGTTATTACTGCTCTCGGGTCGAAGGCGTCGTCGACGCCCACGGCGCTGAAGGCCTGAAATTCACTATTTTGACTTTTTTTTTCAAAATTTCAATTTCTTTTTAATTTACTCCAAAGTTTTTTTAGTATATTTAAACACGAATTTTTATGTAACCATAATTCACAAATAAACATTTCACAAACAATCATTTTTACAAACAACAACAAACTAACTTTTATATATGAAAATACACTTTTTACAAACACATTTCACAAATCACACATTCACACCTATTAAGCAAACTAATCATAAATCAGCGTCGAAATCAAGCCACAACACTAAACACTGACACAAAACTATACACATAATCAAAGTTTAGAATTTTAAAACAAAAACAAACCAAACTAAATCAAATCAAATCCACACAATTACATCAAATACATAAATACTCTTAAGCAAGTAGAGAATCTAAAGTCTTCTGTCATTCTGCTTCATCTTCAGTGCTTTCACCTCCTTTAATATCTCTCACGGATTGGTAATGAACATATAGGATGTAGAAGGATCGATACGGGAATTGATCTGTCGAATTTTCTTTGATCCACCCATTTTCTTTAAACATCCGAACTAATCCTGCTTCAAAAGTTCCAATATGATCAAAATTTTCTTTCATTCTCCAATCAAGGTGATCAAAAAGGTACTTAAGATCTCCCACTGCATTCATAATACTCTAAAGTTCCCTTTCAGTTTTCTTCAATTTCTTCTCCAAAGCAAGCGAACTTCCTATTGTTGGTGGTATTAATGGAGTTGAAGCATGTGAAGAATGATCCATAATAACATTTAGTGCTTCATTTCCATTACTAACATACTGATCATCAATAGGGATCATGGGCTCCCATGGTAGTAAAACTTTTTCCCAACTTTCATATGGCACTTGGGATTGACTACAAATCAGAAAAACTGTAGAAGGATGCCCAAGTCCATAAATTGGCCCATTCATAATGATACCCATAATAGATTTAAATATAATTGATCCTATATCAATAGGTTTTACCATTTGAATACTTTAGTTTAAAATAACACTTTCCTTGGTCTCTACTAATCTTCATAGTAGGGAGTAATTTTACACAAATAAGGAACCACTGCTTCAAAATTGGATTAAGTGATGAAGCAGGAAAACTAATATATCCTTCATTTCGTACTTCACACATATCACTTTCATCCGTCAGAAAATAATAAACATCTTACATCAAATCTCGCGTAGGAATGAAATTTGTATAATGATAGATTGGAACATTTTCTATCATATACAATTCATTAATTCTCGCAGGAGTAAATGGTTTAGCCTTACCTCGTACGAAAACAACTCCTTGGGTAATTTCATGTAGATTTGCATAGAACTCCTTCACTACAGGCACAACAACCACAGTGGTAGTGTAACACAGAACTTCCCATCGCCTTTGCAAAATGATCTTGTCAACCGGAGCACTTTATCGTATAATCTTTGCACGTCAAAACTAATATATTTTCTTCTATTGAAAACTCCATACCTTGAAGTATTTTTGGAATTGGAAGTCATGGAATACGAAAATAGGAAGTTTTTAGGCGTCCTAGGAAGTTTTTAGGACTTTAAAAACACCTCTTGGCGGTTATTACGGAGCAAAATCCCGCCAAAGTCCATCAAAAGTCGTCTGAACGGCCAAATCGCTCTGGGCGCCATCATCACTCTCGATTAGCGCTGTCGGCTTTGAGGTTCGTTTTCTTAGGTGTCGTCGACGCCAGTAGCCAAAATTTTGTGACCTTCATTTTTTGTTCAATTTAATTCCAACTTTTTCTCCAATATCAATATTTGACTTAAATTACAATAAATGCAATTATGTAGGATTATTATCTACTAATATATAAGACACTTATCAAACAAAATAATAATACATTGACATATATGTATGGGTTGTCTCCCACAAAGCGCTTGGTTTAATGTCGTCAGCCTGACACACCATTTGTTTAGTTGGGTTGACTTAACATTAAAAATTCTTTAAATTGAGGTATGTGCCCTTCATAATAATGTTTCAAACGATGCTCATTAACTTTAAATACCTTTTCAGTGTTAGGATCTTTAATAACAACAATTTCATAATGATAGACTTTAATCACTTTAAATGGTCCTAACNACCACTGCGGGCTACCAACATAAAATATTTGACTTCCTTGAAGCAAAAAAAACCCGCCCTAATACCAAGTTGGTGTCGCTCCCTCAAGTCAATATCTCATTGATCTCAAAAGATGACNGCCACTGCGGGCTACCAACATAAAATATTTGACTTCCTTGAAGCAAAAAAACCCGCCCTAATACCAAGTTGGTGTCGCTCCCTCAAGTCAATATCTCATTGATCTCAAAAGATGACTAATGCGGAATCACTCAAGAGTGTTGGAAGACTCACCAACGATAATTGAAAGAAAATTGAATCGAGAACCAAAGAAAAACTCCCTTTTTTTTTCATTACTTCATTAAATAGTAAATTACATTATTATACTCATCTCAACTGAGAAAGTAATAACTAGGAAATTAAATTAAGAAAACAATAAATATTATTTTCTCATTAAACTTGAAAATCAATAACTAGAAATTCAAATTACAAAAACAATAAATTTAACATAATAATATACAAAATTTAAGTAATTAACTTCCAAAAACTTAAACTTTTCAAAACTCCTTTGCCATTGCACGGATTATGAAATTAAATTATCACCTTTCGGATTTACTTTTGCGTTGATATCCGCTTCCATATTTCCTTCCAGATTTGTATCAATTCCTGCGAGATTTGCATCACTTGCATAAAAGTATCCATCTAATTTTTTGAAAGTCAAAATAATATTATTTTTGATGCCGTATAACAAATTATATGAATGTAAATAATAATATTTAGTTATTAGATATATAGACAAAAAAAGGTAAAATGTTAAAAGTTTATTTTGACCTAGGGTTATTTTAGCAATTCTATAAACTTTTGGACTAAGGGTCCGTTTGGGGCAGTTTGTGCGTTTCATGATAAACTGCTCATCCTGAAACGCGGCTCACGGGCCGGCCGCAGGGGTCGACCCGAGGCCTGTGTTTAGTGTAAAAATCTAAACGTTGTTTCAGATAAGCTGGCGAAACGCACGATCCAAACGGTACGACGACGTCTCAAAAATCCGCCCGCACTTATAAGCTGCCCCAAACAGAACCTAAATGTAAGCAGTGGGAGCTAATAAAGAATTAGCGCATTTTAATGCATACCACCCATATAAACTTTGAGTTTTATATTTTGTACCATATAATTTTTTTATATTACGCAAAAAAAATATAATTATTTAACTTAAGAAAATAAAATATACATTATATAAATAATTTAAAGTTTAGATATTAGATATTTAAATAAATAAGAACTGAGAGGCACTTATGTGAGTATTACAAAGGCATTAAGTGGTATATATGTAAAATCTTTAAAAAAATTGAAAAAAAAATTTACATATATAGCACCCGAGTAATTTTATTTATAAATTTAGCACTCCTTTATCTATTTTTAAAATTTTCAGTCAAATATTAAAATTCATTATAAAAATTTAGGGGCTAGATATGTAAATACATAGGCGTGGTGTGGTATATATGTAAAAGCTCCAGATAATAAAAGCGGTGAGATTCACTGCTTCTTCTACAGAAGGATAACTGTGCCGAGTGAGGAAAAGGAAGGAGCGCCAATGGAGGATGTTCGTAGGTTCAGTTCAATGCTTCTTTAGTAGAGGACTTCTCTCTCTCCATTCTTCCTTCGCTTTTCAAGCTTTTTTGTTCTTGAAAACATACAGAGCAGTTTAGCGAAGAAGGCGAAGAAGAAGAGCGCGTCTGGTTTTCTTCCTCTAGGTTTTTGTTTCAGAGCTTCAGTTAAACACTAGCATTTCTTTTCTTGATCGAAACAGACCTTTCCAGACATTTTGCGAAAGGGCCGGTAAAGCTCNCAAGAGCGCGTCTGGTTTTCTTCCTCTAGGTTTTTGTTTCAGAGCTTCAGATAAACACTAGCATTTCTTTTCTTGATCGAAACAGACCTTTCCAGACATTTTGCGAAAGGGCCGGTAAAGCTCATTCAATGGCGACCACGAACGGTAACCTACACCATCGGCACGCTGATTGCGGGTCCCCAAGCTCATGCGGCCGTGCTTGGGACCTAAGGCGGAAAATGCCTAAATCAACTGGGGAAAACAATCGAGTTCGTTCACGGAATCCGAACATCTTTTGGCCTTTAACAACCGTCGCGATCGTCCTCCATCTCGTCGCAGTTTTCGTTGTTTTTTTTCTCTGCAAGGATGTATTTGGTGTTGCAAACTGGAGCAAATTTCTCTTCCCGGCGAGCTATTGCACCGGAAATGAGCAGAGATTAGAGATTTCAGCGGTGGTCGAGGAGGAGATTAGTGTTAGCTCTACAAGCGGCTCGATTCCAAATTCCATGGATTCTATCATTAATCTTGACCAGTGAGTCATCCTGTGCTCTTTCTCTGTTATTATGTCTTTTTCCGCCTTGTATTAGTTTCTCCGGTGGCGAAGAAGCGTCACCGCCTGCCGACGGCCGGCGGCACTAGGGCTGATCTCTGAAAGATCTATTAGTGGAAATTTTCATTTATTTTTTTCAAATCATTAGTCGTGCGTTTAACAACTTAATATCTATTTTTTTGTCGTTTTACATTCCTACCGATTATTCTTTGATAGAATCTGATTAGTTTAATATTTGAGTATAAAAGAACAAAGTGTATATAATGATTGGAAGGCATCAGATCCAGTGATAAGAACAGATGGGGTTTTTATGTGCCAGCCACCTAAAATATTCAATATAACATTTTAACCCCCAAACTTTAAATATTAACATTTTAACACATTTTGACCATCCAAAATTTCATTCAAAGCTTTTACTGGTGAGTAATGGAGGGTGGAGGGTGGAGGGTGGCTGTAATAAAGTAGTAGTTAAAATGTTACAGGGGCAACCCTGAAACTTGATATTTACAGATCGACCACCCTCTTTCATCCATTTTTCAAATTCTCACTCAAATATCAAAATTCATGGTAAAACCTCCAACCAATGNTATGGAGGGCGGAGGGTGGCTGTAATAAAGTAGTAGTTAAAATGTTACAGGGGCAACCCTGAAACTTGCTATTTACAGATCAACCACCCTCTTTCATCCATTTTTCAAATTCTCACTCAAATATCAAAATTCATGGTAAAACCTCCAACCAATGGCTTTCATTTTTATCAAATTCTCAATAGTTTGATTGTGACATGGATAAATACATTGGTTCGTTGATTCAAAAAAAGTCACCTTTGTGGTAAATTTGTAAATTATCGCATTTATTATCTCATTATAAAATTATATTGAAAGCTTCGTCTTGAAGCAACAATTTATGAGGACGATAGCACAAATTATATTAGATGATTTGTTAGGATTAAAAATAAATCAATAAAATTTATTAAAAATAAATTAAGATCTGTAGAAAGTATATATTATGAACTGTTCAATACATTATTTACAGTATTATGATTTTGAGAACTGAAACTATCTCTATGTCATCCTTAACAGCGGAGATCCGACGATGTATGAGAAGTTCTGGAAGCAAGCCGGCAATGCGGCGGAGCTGATCATTCCTGGAGCTCAAACAATGAGCTATTTCTCTGATGTGACAAATCTCTGCTGGTTTCTCGAGCCGGAGTTTGCGGCTGAGGTCAGGAGACTACACCGCCTTGTTGGCAATGCTGTAATCGGTCCTGATAGCTATATAATTGTCGGCACCGGCTCTTCACAGCTCTTTCAAGCTGCCCTGTTTGCCCTCTCCACGTCTCCTGAAGTATTTGGCGGCGGCGGTGGCGGCGGCCGGCCGCTTCCTGTTGTCTCCTCTGTACCATACTACTCGGTGAGGAATATGGCAAAAGCTGTTATTTTTATGACTCTTNCATCTATTTTTTAAATTTTCAGTCAAATATTAAAATTCATTATAAAAATTTAGGGGCTAGATATGTAAATAGATAGGCGTGGTGTGGTATATATGTAAAATCTCCAGATAATAAAAGCGGTGAGATTCACTGCTTCTTCTACAGAAGGATAACTGTGCCAAGTGAGGAAAAGGAAGGAGCGCCAATGGAGGATGTTCGTAGGTTCAGTTCAATGCTTCTTTAGTAGAGGACTNATAAAAGCACAAAGCATGTCACGATTTAATACAACATCTATATAGAAATAAATAAAAAAAAACATAATTACATACACAACCTTTGAAACATTGCTATTTACAAAACATCATTTGAAAGCCCCTTTATTAGGGCTGTGAATCTAGCTTGAAGATCAGCAATCACTAAGAAATTTATTCAAATTTTGGCTCGAACCTTGATTGGATCGAAATAAACGAGCCAAATTATGAGCTGAAACTTTTGATCAATTTTTTTTTTAAGTTGACTTCGAGACTGTTGACCTCACTTTTGGTTGAGGTCTAGAAATTTCTTTAGTAGCTTAGGTCTAGCCATAGGACTTTCCNTGCCAAATTATGAGCTGAAACTTTTGATCAATTTTTTTTTTAAAGTTGATTTCGAGACATACATGGATAAGCTTACTGACTTGACATCAGCCCATAACATTTTTTATTTATAAAGTTATATATATAATGTTAAGTAAAATTGAATATAACGAGTCATGAGTCAATATCAAGCTAGAACGGTTCCAAATNGAGACATATATGGATAGGCTTACTGACTTGACATCGGCCCATAACATTTTTTATTTATAAAAGTTATATATATATAATGTTAAGTAAAATTGAATATAACGAGTCATGAGTCAATATCAAGCTAGAACGGTTCCAAATAACTTAATTTGAGCTAGTCAGTTTCAATTTTGAGCCGAATTGAGTCAATTCAAGGCTAAATTTGATCAAAATAACTCAATTTGAGCTAGCTCATCTCAATTTCGAGCCGGAAATCAAATATAACAAGCCACAAGCCAATTTCAAGCCACACTAAATCTATTCGAGTTGATTTCAAGGTGACCTGAGCTCGGCTCAAAATCAAATCTTTAAAAGCACTACCGATTTCAAACCTCCCACTCTCCCAAGTAAGATTTTTATTTGTCTTTTTTTTTAAAGAAAAGGAA
Source organism: Phalaenopsis hybrid cultivar (assembly GCA_002079205.1). NCBI lineage: Eukaryota > Viridiplantae > Streptophyta > Magnoliopsida > Asparagales > Orchidaceae > Phalaenopsis > Phalaenopsis hybrid cultivar. Next base: position 45,764 of record JXCR01051711.1, read on the forward strand.
GAATTTACTTCTTCTTCGCTATTCTCTTCATCTTCTCAAACTAGACTAGATTGTTACAACCACATACTCATGCATCACAATCATCTTCCCCCGTTATATGAGATTAACATTCACAGAGTGAAATTAAGCCATAATGTCCATATAAAAAGACAACACATGTAAAACACAACTAGATCAAATTAGACAATAATTACGTAAATTGAGCCTTATGTCATAACTATTCGAATGAAACAAGAGCTTGCACAATGATAGCTGCCTAACCTGCACCCCTTCATTGAATGATGAAAGGCAAACCATGCACTCTAGTGAGACTTCACCAACCCCTTATTTGTTTCTTTGATCCCTAATGGTTGGAATTCTATGCTGCGATTGTGTACTACTCTCAGCTTGTTTAATTAAGCATCTCATAAACCAGAAAGATTTGGCTTCTATCCAATGAAAAACTCAACTACTATTTATGATCAGTCTTTAACCTCACACTTGTAATTGCCCTACTCCTCAGTGTTGTAGTTAACAGTGTACGACATGCTACATTGTCAGCAAAATAATGCGGAATTGCAACGATAGATTCCAACCCTCAAGTATCATAGAAAGAAATAAGGGGTTGGAAGAGAGCATCATTAGAGTGTGTGGTTTGTCTTTAGTCATTTAATGAAGGGTGGAGATTAAGCAGTTGTCGTCATACAAGCTCTTAGTTCATATGGATTGTATTGACATATGGCTCGATTTGCATGGTAGTTGTTCAATTTACCATAGAAGTGTTTTACTGATGTCATCACATTCTATAGAAGAAATATTACTTGCGTTGGACGTATGTGCGGTCGGGCTCATCTGGACCGTTCTCCGCATATCTTTGCAACAAAATGTAATGTTTTTGCCGTTATGTGGGCATATCAGCTTAGATTCACTCTCCGTGCAATTGGCTAGGGATTATCAAGGGATAAAATTATGATATGTAATGTGGTAGAAGAGCTTAGGCATAACTAGTTTTTTGAGTTTGGTTATGCATCCAAGCATTCTATTAAGTATAGAAGTTCATGATAAGGTCCAACAGGATAATAGATTTCTAGAAATTAGCTTTTTGAGTGAGGAAAATTAACTATAATGTTCTTATGCAATATTTTAATTAAGTATTTTATTAGAAATTTGTCATTAAGCTTTAAGTCAACTTCATTAGGCTTAAGGTTATTGTAGGATAAGATTTAATAAAGAAACTTGGTTTGAGTTTTGAGTGCATTGGGCCTAGCCAAAACTAATTATTCGAGTAAAGTTTGATCATATTTGACTTTTAAACATATTGATGGCTCCACATGGGTTTAACTAATTAGTAAAATAAATACATTTGATCGTAGTGAACATTCCAAAAATGAACATTGTTATCTAAATTTAATAATGTGCTTAATTAGTACCATGGATTGAGTTTGAGCTTATTTAGGACATGCTTAGGTTACCTTAAATTTGAATTAGGCTAGGCTTGATTCTAATTGGTCTTATATTAACTAAATGAGTTATAAAGTTCCTTTAGACTTAGATAATCAAATCAAGGTGGGTCATAGTCCTTTGTGTCTAATTTGGATTGTCATGCAATAATACAATTTATTATAATTATAAATAAAAAATATTATAATTATAAATTAAGGCTCTAATTTATTCTGGAGGATCAATAACATAATTATATATCCTTTTCACTCTCGTAAGATCGATGAAATAAATGTTGTCTAGAAATATAGCTACAGCAATTCAATATATCATGACAAGATGTACGACTCAATACTGATTCTGCTCCTACAAGTGAAGTTGGATCTCTCCTCCCCAATAACCAGCATCAAACGAGCAAGCACCTGCGCTGCCACAAACAAATGTCCATCATTTCTCCAATCTATTTCATCCATCATCATCTTCATGCACACTTCCATGAAGTTTCTATTTGGTGGCAGCAACTGATATAATGGTTTGGGAATCATGTAGTATTCTTGCAGAGCAGAGAATACTACAGAGTTCAATATAGAATAATTTGGACCATAAACATGTTTAGATTTTTTCATGGTTTGCTAATCATAATATCTATAATTAAACTTGGTGTCTGACTTAATTGGTTATGTTCTATAAAGTGTAATTGTTCAGATTCATATGCAAACTGATAGACATTGATAAAATAAATTGAGGTTTTGTAAACATGGGTTAGAAGAGCTCACTAACTTATATTTAAAGAATGAGACCAACAGCAACAAGAAGATAAATTGCAATTTTTTATTGCCACTTAGACTGTGAATGCAAGTCTTTGGCTATAAATAGATTATTGTTATGTGCCACTAGAGTATTAAGCAAAGAATTTTCATCAAACTTGAATGCAAGGTAAGGGATAAAGTGTAATTTCTTCTTTTTTTTAATGCAAAGGAATGAGATAAAAAAACNTGGGATAAAGTGTAATTTCTTCTTTTTTTTAATGCAAAGGAATGCGATAAAAAGCAATTTTATGTAAAGATTGAGGTGAGTGTATGAAAAACTTTTATTAGCAATAACTTACATCATTTTGTTCATNAACAATTTTATGTAAAGATTGAGGTGAGTGTATGAAAAACTTTTATTAGCAATAACTTACATCATTTTGTTCATCTTTTTGATAAAATAAAGTGTAATTAAAAAGGGCAGATGAGGGAAATGATATTGGTAAAACAAATACGCGGTCGCGTCACGCCTGTTGGGGCGTGATCACGCCTGCTGGGGCGTGATCACGCCCCTAGTTTTGCTGGCGTGGTCATCTCTTGTCGGATACGTNTTAAAATAAAGTGTAATTAAAAAGGGCAGATGAGGGAAATGATATTGGTAAAACAAATATGCGGTCGCGTCACGCCTGCCTGGGGCGTGATCGCGCCCCTAGTTTTGCTGGCGTGGTCATCTCTTGTCGGATACATCATTGATCCGTGATCTTTGTTCATGGGTCCTCATCCCGACCGTCCATTTGATCGGACGACTGAAAACATCCGATAATCGTCAACGGTTACGAAAACCATCGTAATCCAGATAGTCGATCTCCCGTCTAATCGACGGACCAGAACAACCACTACCGCCTATAAAAAAGTGTTTGTTCGTCCCTGTTGAAGAGGAAGAAATACAATAGTAAAGGAATCGAGCAGAGAGTGCTTCAAATCCAGTGAACGCTTCTTCTTCTCGGAGTGCCCTATTCAATCTGGGTTCTCCGGTCTCCGATCAGCAGCCGCTTTCTTGGTTTTTCTTCTCTTTCCTTTTAAGTTAACTGTTTTAATTTAAGTTTTTAATTTAAAAATCTTAGTCAATGTTAACTCAATAGCCTTGGATTAGGCTTGAGTTTGGGTTTGACTCAGTTTGACCCAAACCCGACCAAATCCTAATCCCTAATACAACTTAACCAAAATCCTAAAACTTAACTCAGGTCTGACCCAACCCAGACTTGACCCAATATAACCCAAACCCTAAAAAGACCTAACCCAAACTAGACTCGACCCAACTCAGGTCTAGCCTAGATCTGACCCAGCTTAGGTTTAGCCCAACCTAACCCAAACCCTAAACCTAACCTAACCTAGATCTGACCCAGCTTAGGTTTAGCCCAACCTAACCCAAACCCTANAACCTAACCCAAACTAGACTCGACCCAACTCAGGTCTAGCCTAACCTTACCCAAACCCTAAACCTAACCTAACCTAGATCTGACCCAGCTTAGGTTTAGCCCAACCTAACCCAAACCCTAAAACCTAACCAAGGTCTGACCCAACCCAGACCTAACCCAACCTAGCTCAAGTCTAGGATAACCTAAACCAAACCCTAAAATGACCTGACTCAAACTAGTCCCGACCCAACTCAGGTCTAGCCCAACATAATCCAAACCTAAAACTTAACCAAAGTCAGACTTAACCCAGACCTAATCCAACCTAGACCTGACCCAGTTCAGGTCTAACCCAACCTAGCCCAAACCCAAANGCTCAGGTCTAGCCCAACATAATCCAAACCTAAAACTTAACCAAAGTCTGACTTAACCCAGACCTAATCCAACCTAGACCTGACCCAGTTCAGGTCTAACCCAACCTAGCCCAAACCCAAANCAATCGTCAACGGTTACGAAAAACCACCGTAATCCAGATAGTCGATCTCCCGTCTAATCGACGGACCAGAACAACCGCTACCGCCTATAAAAAGTGTTTGTTCGTCCCTGTTGAAGAAATACAATAGTAAAGGAATCGAGCAGAGAGTGCTTCAAATCCAGTGAACACTTCTTCTTCTCGGAGTGCCCTATTCAATCTGGGTTCTCCGGTCTCCGATCAGCCGCCGCTTTCTTGGTTTTTCTTCTCTTTCCTTTTAAGTTAACTGTTTTAATTTAAGTTTTTAATTTAAAAATCTTAGTCAATGTTAACTCAATAGCCTTGGATTAGGCTTGAGTTTGGGTTTGACTCAGTTTGACCCAAACCCGACCAAATCCTAATCCCTAATACAACTTAACCAAAATCCTAAAACTTAACTCAGGTCTGACCCAACCCAGACTTGACCCAATATAACCCAAACCCTAAAAAGACCTAACCCAAACTAGACTCGACCCAACTCAGGTCTAGCCTAGATCTGACCCAGCTTAGGTTTAGCCCAACCTAACCCAAACCCTAAACCTAACCTAACCTAGATCTGACCCAGCTTAGGTTTAGCCCAACCTAACCCAAACCCTAAAACCTAACCAAGGTCTGACCCAACCCAGACCTAACCCAACCAAGCTCAAGTCTAGGATAACCTAAACCAAACCCTAAAATGACCTGACTCAAACTAGTCCCGACCCAACTCAGGTCTAGCCCAACATAATCCAAACCTAAAACTTAACCAAAGTCAGACTTAACCCAGACCTAATCCAACCTAGACCTGACCCAGTTCAGGTCTAACCCAACCTAGCCCAAACCCAAACTCACTCGGGCCAACCAAAATTAAACCTTAACCTACCCAAGTCAGCCCAGTCAAACCCAAATCAAATCCTAACCTTCCCAACTCAACCTGAGTCAACCTAAATCAAATCCTAACCTACCTAAGTCAACCTAAGTAAACCCAAATCAAACCCTAGCCTACCTAAGTCGACCTAGTTTAAACCTGAACTACCCTAAATCAGCCCAAGTCTAATCTTAGGCTATAGTTATGTTATTTCATGCATGTCTCCATGTTTTATTGTGTTATTTCATGTTCTATTACGTTGTTACATGTCTTTCATGTTTTATTGCATGCTTTCTTATGTTTTTCATATTTAAAAACAAACAAAAACAAAAAACAAAAAAAAAAGTAGAATAAAAATAAAACAAAAACAAAAGATGAAATCCCCCTTCCAAGTAGTTTTCTTCGCAGACAAAAATATGAAAATAAATAATAATAATAATAATAACAAACTTTAGAACTTAGAAAACTTTGATTATCCACCGAAAAAATCTTGAATTGAAAAAAAAAATAATTAATTAAATATTGAATTTCAAATTATAATTAAAATATATCAAGATAAAGAATTGAAACATAACCTAAGTTAGTTAACGTAGCCACCATAACCCAGGGTCATACACTCACCACTTGTTAGTCGGAGTTAATATTTTGATATTGCACCCAAACTTTTTCCAAATTACATATCAAGCCTCAACAAAGACTACAATATTCACGGAAAGAAATTGGTCCACCTCTTTCTAATAAAGCCCCACCACTCCAAATGAATAATAATAATAATAATAATAATAAGGATGGGACAAAGACTTCTATGCGGCTATTCCAGATTATTGGCCGCATAGACAGATTCAAGAAACATCTCCTTCAAATATAACTAGATTATTCCAAGATAAAGATGCTTCTAACAACCACCACAAAAATTAACAAAATAATAATATCTTAATTAATTTTTAATAGGATAATTTTAAATTTTATTAATATTGTTTTAATAAAAGGAAACATAAAATAAATTTTAATTATTTACTGATATATTGTATGCATCTTAAAAGAAATTTAATAATTTGAAAAATGATAGCAACCAAAATTTAATTACAATACCCAAAAGCCCAAACTTTTCAAAATATAAATAATAAATAAATAATAATAAAGACATTATGATCAAGTCTTCCACAATCATATACTAAAAAAAAAGTTCATAATTTACAATATAATAATAATAATAAATATAACAGTTTGTCACATTTTTTTAATATTTTTTTATTTTTTATTTCTTCAACAGAGAATGGGCTCTTCAACTCAAATCTCCGCGAATTTATCTCTTCGATTCTAATGCACAGCAAATCTTAGGAAAAACAATTCAATAGATCGTTCGTACGTGAGTTACACATGGACGACGAACGTGATATACCGACGAAAAAAAACATGCGAATAAAAAAAAAAAATCTCATCGGTGTATCTCGTCCGTTCTCTGTACGTAGCTCTCGTACGGACAAAGTACCCAAAATTTTCTGATACCTTAGAGCCAAATTTCATTATTATTGTTGAATCCTCATCCCTTGGTGAATCACACCCAAAGATGAGAGAGTGATAGAGATTAATGGGTCTTCCCGGGTCTCGCGTGCACCTTATTACTTTATTCTGACTCTCTTCTACATGAAATGATCTCTCTTTTTATATGTGATTGAGCACGATCTAGTGCTATTAAATTTTGACCCTATTTTAATGAGGACATTGCATGAAATTATTGGTATTTTACAAGTGTGATATATCCGGTCAGCTTTGTAGGCCTTAGTTCGTCTAAATGTATTTGGTCGGTTTTGTGAGCTTTGGTTCATATGAATGTATCTGGTCGGGTTTGTAGGCATTGGTTTGTTTGAATGTATATGGCCAGCTTTGTGAGTCTTGGTTCATCTGAATGTATTTTTATTGGTTTTGTGAGCCTCCGGGCCTTCTATTGGTAGATCTTTCTTTATTGCTCTTGTCTCCTCTAGACTGAAGATTTTTTCAGGATCAATGTGGCCATATTTTTTATATACATACTTGCTTTCTTGATTCTCTTACTTTTGGAAGTGAAGCTGTGATTAGAATAAGAGAATTTTAATGCAAAAAATTTTAATCATATTTAACGACATAATAATTGAACTATCTCAATTTTCATGACATTTTTACTCTGTTTCGTTGGTTCTGAAGTGCTCTTCTAAGCCCTTCAGGACGACATGACCGGTTGAATAACCCTATTCAATCGGTATTGTGGGTTGGCTGAGCATGATTGACTTTGATTTTATCTCTAGCTTGAAGAAATTTTCTTTTTTGAGCATTTGCATAGAAATGTACTATAGAAAATCCTTTGTAACTTTATAGGTATGAAATAAAGTGAAGTTGTCGGTCTGTTCTCACCTTTGCTTTTTGCATTTTATCTCTACAATGTATTTTTTTTTCTCATGATATATGCTCGGTTTGTGATGATTGATGAGCCAACTTTTCTAGGAATGCTTTTGGTCATTTTTGTTGAGTTACCGTCTGATTCGGGTCTTGCACTTTCTAGGTCTCGTTAACTTAGAAGGTCGTCTCCATGCACGAGCCACACTTTTTGTCAGACGTACTAAGTGGATCTTGTCGCATTCATCGCAGGGATAACCATCAAGACTTGCTGTTAAGAGTGTTCATACACTACCCGTTGCAGAACTTGTCGCTCACGGTTAATGAATAGCCGTCAGAGCTTGACCATTTCCAATTTAAGAGACATGTGTTTTTACGATGTGTGAACATTGAGGGCTGAATCATGTTAATTTTGTTGATGAGAAAATATTTCATCGTTGTTGGACATTTAAGCAAATTGAACCGATCAAACATTTTATTGTCGCTATTAGTTTTGTTTGTTTGAATGAACTAATGCTAATGAGTCAGCCTGAATTATCTGAGTGTTAATTGGATTCAGAATTAACTTTTACAAGAACTGTCCAAGTTTTCGAGTGTAGGTCGTACTTGGGATTGTGCACATAATTAGAAAAAATTAACATTTTCATGAACTTAAAAATAGAATACAAGATTTGGAATGATAGCACGTTCTTATTGTTGAGTTGGACGCCAGTCATGTATCGATTCAGATTCCCTCGATGGTAGGCTCTATGGATTGCCAGATCATCCAAGTATCTCTGCGAGTCTTTGTGGCGAGCTTGCGTTGAGTGGAAAAGATCGTGCCTTAGTTCCTACCTTTTTTACCTGTGGTTCTCTTAGGTGGATGGTGGTTGCCTCACTTGGCTAGTTCTGACATCTAAGATAGTGTCTTCGTTCGTTACAAGCCTATCATGTATCGAAACAGTCATTCCTTTAGCCCTTGAGCCAAGACGACATGTGCTTCTACAAATTTTAGGTCCTGCACTTCCAACAACACCTTCTCGAAACATGTGATGAACGGGCAGAAGCTATAACCTTATTTCTACTGGATCTGCAAGAAGGCCTGCAAACTTTTTCAGGGCTTTCAAGCACCGTCAAATTACACCAATAATATTCATTTGAAGTCAACGAACATGAGATCACTCAGTGGTAAGGTGTTGGACCACAAGAGGGCTGCCCCTTACAGTGGCGAAGAGAAGACGACACTTCAGTGCATCATTGATCCTTAGCAGACATAACATCGACTCGAATGAGGTTATGTGGTCGACCATATCAGTTGTGTCTTTATATGACTCAATTGTCCAGATCTTAAACCTCTCTAGTGGCTTGGTTTCAGAGATTTGCCGAGAGAGCACATTCTCTAACTGTTGGAGTGTCTCGGTGAGCTCGAGTTAATGTCTATCGATTGGCGTCGACCCAACACTATCGAAGTATTGATGTTGGTCGATCAGCGCTGGCCCTTCCTCTTGCAGGTACTTATCTATTCCCAGAGCCAACACATGTCAGATGGCATCCGACACATGATCCTGCGACTCATGGATATGTTGGTTCACAAACTCTTAGGTCCACTCCATCTTGTCGATGTCTTTGTGGGTTTCTTCCATGTAGACTGCTTCTCTTATTGACTGTGACATAATCCACGCTCATCACATTATTTAGGATGTTGAATCAGGAATTGTTCTTGAATCACACACAATAAAGAAAGCATCAAACCAGAGAGGAGGGAGGGAGGGAGGGAAGGAGGGAGGGAGGGAGAGAGAGAGGTATAAAGTAACTTGCCCTCTAGGGCTAATGGGGTCTTTCTGGTTTGAAAATCTTTTTATTTTATTCATTCCTTTTTTTTTCTACATGAAATGATCTCTCTATTTATATAGAATTGAGTACTGTCTAGTAATATTAGATTTTTTTCCAAACTTTAATGAGGGCAATATGGGATATTCTTGTATTTTGCAAGTGTGATGCATCCAATCAACTTTACAGGCCTTGTGCGTTTGAATGTATCAGAATGGTTCGTAAGCCTTGGTCCAACTAAATGTATCAGTGCCGCTTTGTAGTTCTTAATTCGTGTGAATGCATTCGATCAATTTTGGGAGTTGTGGTTTATTTGAATGTATCTGATCAGATTTGTGAGCCCCCGGGCCTTCAGTTTGAAGACCTTTCTTTATCGNCAGATCATCCAAGTATCTCTGCGAGTCTTTGTGGCGAGCTTGCGTTGAGTGGAAAAGATCGTGCCTTAGTTCCTACCTTTTTTACCTGTGGTTCTCTTAGGTGGATGGTGGTTGCCTCACTTGGCTAGTTCTGACATCTAAGATAGTGTCTTCGTTCGTTACAAGCCTATCATGTATCGAAACAGTCATTCCTTTAGCCCTTGAGCCAAGACGACATGTGCTTCTACAAATTTTAGGTCCTGCACTTCCAACAACACCTTCTCGAAACATGTGATGAACGGGCAGAAGCTATAACCTTATTTCTACTGGATCTGCAAGAAGGCCTGCAAACTTTTTCAGGGCTTTCAAGCACCGTCAAATTACACCAATAATATTCATTTGAAGTCAACGAACATGAGATCACTCAGTGGTAAGGTGTTGGACCACAAGAGGGCTGCCCCTNTGGATCATCCAAGTATCTCTGCGAGTCTTTGTGGCGAGCTTGTGTTGAGTGGAAAATATCATGCCTCAGTTCCCACCTTTCTTCATGTGCGGTTCTGTTAGGTGGATGGTGGTTGCCTCACTTGGCTAGTTCTGACATCTTAGCTAGTGTCTTCGTTTGTTACAAGCCTATCATGTATCGAAACAATCATTCCTTTAGCCCTTGAGCCAAGACGACATGTGATTATGCAAATTTTAGGTCCTGCACTTCCAACAACACCTTCTCGAAACATGTGATGAACAGGCAGAAGCTATAGCCTTATTCCTATTGGATCTGCAGGAAGGCCTGCAAACTTTTTCAGGGCTTTCAAGCACCGTCAAATTACACCAAAAATATTCATTTGAAGTCAACGAACATGAGATCACTCAGTGGTAAGGTGTTGGACCACAAGAGGGCTGCCCCTTACAGTGGCGAAGAGAAGACGACACTTCAGTGCATCATTGATCCTTAGCAGACATAACATCGACTCGAATGAGGTTATGTGGTCGACCATATCAGTTGTCTTTATATGACTCTATTGTCCAGATCTTAAACCTTTCTAGTGGCTTGGTTTCAGAGATTTGCCGAGAGAGCACATTCTCTAGCTGTTGGAGTGTCTCGGTGAGCTCGAGTTAATGTCTATCGATTGGCGTCGACCCAACACTATCGAAGTCTTGNGTCTTTATATGACTCAATTGTCCAGATCTTAAACCTCTCTAGTGGCTTGGTTTCAGAGATTTGCCGAGAGAGCACATTCTCTAACTGTTGGAGTGTCTCGGTGAGCTCGAGTTAATGTCTATCGATTGGCGTCGACCCAACACTATCGAAGTCTTGATGTTGGTCGATCAGCGTTGGCCCTTCCTCTTGCAGGTACTTATCTATTCCCAGAGCCAACACGTGTCAGATGGCATCTGACACATGATCCTTCGACTCATGGATATGTTGGTTCACAAACTCTTAGGTCCACTCCATCTTGTCGATGTCTTTGTGGGTTTCTTCCCTGTAGACTGCTTCTCTTATTGGCTGTGACATAATCCACGCTCACCACATTATTTAGGATGTTGAATCAGGAATTGTTCTTGGATCACACACAATAAAGAAAGCATCAAACGAGAGAGGAGGGAGGGAGGGAGGGAAGGAGGGAGAGAGAGAGAGGTATAAAGTAACTTGCCCTCTAGGGCTAATGGGGTCTTCCTGGTTTGAAAATCTTTTTATTTTATCCATTCCTTTTTTTTCTACATGAAATGATCTCTCTATTTATATAAAATTGAGTACTGTCTAGTAATATTAGATTTTTTACCAAACTTTAATGAGGGCAATATGGGATATTCTTGTATTTTGCAAGTGTGATGCATCCAATCAGCTTTACAGGCCTTGTGCGTTTGAATGTATCAGAATGGTTCGTAAGCCTTGGTCCAACAAAATGTATCAGTGCCGCTTTGTAGTTCTTAATTCGTGTGAATGCATTCGATCAATTTTGTGAGTCGTGGTTTATTTGAATGTATCTGATCAGATTTGTGAGCCCCCGGGCCTTCAGTTTGAAGACCTTTCTTTATCGTTCTCATCTTTTCTAAACTGTCAGATCTTTTTAGGATTAGCGTGACCATATTTTTGATATTGCTTGAGCTGACTGCAACTTTAATAAAATATTATAAAATTATGATAGAATAAACTTCTTAAAAAATTTTGGTGAGAATTATAAATAAATGTTTTTTTATAAAAAAATAAGACATCAACTTTAATACGGTCACAACATTTCAGATTGAAAAAAACTTCCCTAACACAAAAATTTTTAGAAAATAGTTCAAAAAAAGGACTGTGATAACCATCTAAAAGCAAACCCATTCAACTTCACCAAATCAAATGATTCTTAGATTTCAAGCAAGATTCTCTTCTTAATTCACTTCTAAGTTTCAAGTAAGAATTGTTTGTCACACTAATCACAGAAACAACAGTTCAAAAGCACAGATTCTCTTCTTAAAGAATTGTATAGAATAATAAAAGTTTTACTTCAAAAAAAACAAACAAACAAACAAACAAACAAACTTTTTTCATAGTATCAAGTCCACTGGAAAGTTCATAGCACTGAAAAATCCATACATTGCTGCAATTGCCTTTTAATNCCTTCAAAAAAAAAAAAAAACAAACAAACAAACTTTTTTCATAGTATCAAGTCCACTGGAAAGTTCATAGCACTGAAAAATCCATACATTGCTGCAATTGCCTTTTAATTCATGTTCAGAACAAAAAAGGATGATCGCCTGATCATTCCCTAAATACAAAAATTATGATTATTTTGATCAATAGCTAAACCCACCCATAAGTCTCTCCAGTTAAGAAGAGAACTGAAGTCAAAGGGGAACTCACCACAACACAGAAAAACA